>ML393586.1:149431-203631 GCA_005239525.1 Nicotiana knightiana
GGAGGGGGGGGGGCTTCCAGTTAAGTGGTCACAAGAATTATTCACAAGTCATCCGCTTAATTCCTTAATCACTTCACTAATCCCCCACTACTCCAATAATTAACCAATTATCTACATAATTAAGAATTATCCCAAATACATAAAATGATACTCACTTTTAATACACTTTATACACCATACTATCATAGCCATGGGGTACCTTGTATGGTACTAGTCCATAAATATCGGGTATTTTAGCTCGGCCCGTATTTTATCCCAAAATTCCATACTTCGACGAAATTCTTTTTATTCGATTTGGTTACCATTTCAACTTCTCGAATTTACTCCTTGTTTGAAATAGCATAAAATGATTATAATCTTAAAATAATCTCATTCCCGAACTTACGTCGATTAACTTACGATGAAACTTTAACGTACGAGAAATGCGGGATTTAATATCTCATTTCCGAGCTTTCACCAATTTCCTTATGGCATACTTTTATGTACGAAAATATGGGGTGTAACATAGACATTCCGATAGGTGTTTTGTAAGTCATTTTATATTCCCATAGAGCATCATCAATATTCATAGACCAATCTAACTAATTTTCATTTACCGTCTTAGACAAAATACTCTTTATCTCTCGGTTGGAAACTTCCACTTGACTATTTGCTTGTGGATGATAGAAACTTGTCATTTTGTTAGTGAAACCATATTTGCCGAGAAAAGTGTCAAAAGTCTTGTTGCAAAAGTGCGACCCTCTATCACTTATGATTTTCCACGGAGTCCCAAACGTTGTGAAAATGTTCGTCTTCAAGAATGCTATCACACTTCTAGCCTCATTGTTGAGTAAATAAACAACTTCAACCCATTTAGACACATAATCCTTTGTGACCAAAATGTAGGTGTTACCATAAGAAATCACAAAAGAGCCCATGAAGTTAATGCCTCATACATCAAAAACATCAATCTCCAAGATGGATGTAAGGGGCATCTCAAGTTTCTTTGAAATTCTACCAGCATGTTGACATTTATCACATCTTCTCACCAACTCATTTGCATCTCTGTAGAGAGTAGGCCAATAGAAACCACAACTTATGACTTTATCCTCCATTCTTGACCCACCACGATGACCACTATAGGGCGAAGAGACAAGCCCCAAGAATATCACTTTCTTCCTTTTTCGGCACACATCTTCTAATCACCTCATCCGTGCAAATCCAGAAAAGGTATGGTTCATCACAATAGTAGTATTTACACTACCTCTTGATCATGTTCCTTTGGTTTAAAGTGGACTCCTCAGAAATGATACCACTCACAAGGAAATTTTCCAAGTTCGCAAACCATGGTACCTCTTTCATTGAAAGTGCCAGGAATTGTTCATAGGAAAAAGGGCCATTGATCTCAAGGCCATCATGTGGCCTCCCCTCCTCCTCCAAACGAGACAAGTGGTCCTCCACTTGATTTTAACTTCCCTTCTTGTATTGGATGTCAATACCATTCTTTGAAATCTTATGGCCAATGACAATGCCTTCCTCAACAATGAAATGACATTTCTCCCAATTGAGCACCAAATTTGTTTCCTCACATCTAGACAACACATTGTCCAAATTAGAAAGGTAATCATCAAGTGAATCCCCAACCACCAAAAAGTAATCCATGAAGACCTCAAGGTAGTCTTCTACCATGTCTGTGAAGATAGCCATCATACACAATTAAAAAGTAGCCAGTGCATTGCGCAATCGAAAGGCATTCGTTTGAACGCAAAAGTACCATATGGACACGTATAATTGGTTTTCTCTTGGTCTTCCAATGCAATAAGAATTTTGTTGTATCTCAAGTAATCATCAAGAAAGCCATATAAAGCGCGGCTGGTCAACCTATCAAGAATTTGACCATGGAAGGGAGAGGAAAATGGTCATTCCTTGTGACTTTGTTAAACCTACGATAATCCAGACAGACTCTCTAACTGGTGACCGTTCTTGTAGGTATCAACTCATTCTTATCATTAGCAACAATTGTCATGCCCCCTTTCTTTGCACACATTGAACTGGAGAAGTCCAAGAACTTTGGAAAATGGTGTAGATAACCCCGACATCTATCCATTTGATAATATCCTTTTTTTACCACCTCTTGCATAGCTTCATTGACTCTTATTTGATATTCAATAGATAGTTTAGCACCATCCTCCAACTTGATCTTGTGCATGCAAAATGTGGGTCTTATACCCTTAATGTCTGCCAAAGTCCATCCAATAGCTTTCTTCCTCCTTCGTAAGACCTCCAATGTGGAATCTACCTGCACATTAGTAAAACAAGAGTACAATACTCGACAAAGTAGAACAAGGGCCAAGAAATTCATACAGAAGGTGGGGTGGAAATGTCTTCAAGTCCAAGGTAGGTGGCTCTTCAATTGAAGGCTTTGTAGGAGAAGTCTTCCTATTCTCAAGTCCAAGGACAACTTTCGGTTGTAACCCCATTCCTTGCAATGAATTCACGCACTCCATGAAACCATCAATCTCATCATCATCGAAGTTGAGAAAAATGGCTTACAACATGTCACCAACACTGATTGTAGCGCTAGTATCATCAACAATGACATCGGTCACCAAATCCACAAAACAGCATACCTCATTGCTATTTGGTTGATGCGTAGTCTTGCACATACAAATTACCACTTGTTCATCACCAACCCAAAAAGTGAGTTATCCGGCTTCAACATCACAAAGGGCCATACCCGTTTCAAGGAAATGCTTCCCAAGAATGATAGGAACTTCATAATGACAATCATTAATAACAAAGTCAACCGGGAGAATAAATTTATCAACTCGAACCAATACATCTTCAATCACACCCAATGATCTTTTCATTGTGTGATCGGTCATTTGCAACCTCATCAGTGAGAGTCTTGGCTTCCCAGTCACCAAAGTTTTGAACACCAATTAGGGCATCAAATTTATACTTGACCCAAGATCACAAGGAGATTTAGCAAAATTGACACTTCCAATAGTACAAGGAATTGTGAAAGCGTCGGGATCCTCCAACTTAGGAGTCATGGAATGAACAATTTCACTCACTTGATGAGTGACCTTGATCGTTTCAAAGTTCATCAACCTCTTCTTCATTACAAGATCTTTCATAAACTTGGCATAACCAGGAATTTGTTCCAAAGCTTCCACCAATACTCTTCTTCTGGGACTTCCTCCTTTTGGAATATTTGGTCATCATCTACCAGTTGGTTTTCATTGGAGGTAGGTGCATGCTCATCTCTTCCACTTCTTGTGATAACTGCCATGGAATGTCCCATATGATTACCACACTTTGGGTTCACCATCGTATTACTTGGTTGTGCACCTTAGGAAGAGTATTAAGAGCTTGAGATATTTTCCCCATTTAAACTTCAAGATTCCGGATTGATGTTGTACGTGAGGCAAGTTGAGCATCCGAACCCACATTCTTTTCCGTCATATGCTTGAACATGTTCTCAATACGACCCATTTTATTGCTTGAAAAACATGAACCATCTAAAGGATAAAGAGGTCGGTTTCTTGGTTGTTTGTACATTGGGGGTCTTTGAAAACCTGAACTCCGATTTGTATGATTATTATTGTTTCCTCAATTTCCTTGGTTTTTACCTCCCCAATTTCCTTGGTATTTGTTGTAATTTGTCAATTCCTTTGAATGCTAGAATCCCAATTGCCTTTGTTGTTTTGAGAACACCATTGATTTTTATTGGAACCTTGAAAATTGCTCTATCTCATTGGTAATTGTTCACAAACTATACCTCTTTTTCTTGCTCTTGATAGGAGCAATCTTGATCATAACCACCATCCTCATGTGCATAAGTCTCCACCCGGTGTTGAAATTAGGGACCATCAGTCCGCTTCTTGTTGGCTAAAACACTTACCCCTTCCATAGCATAAGCTTGCTTAGGATCTTGAGTTTGATGAAGTTAATCCTTAGCGATTTGAGTCATGGTTGTTTTCAATTCGGCAATAGCTTGCCTATGGTCTTGAAATTCTTTATGAAGGTGAATCATGTTGGGATCACCTTAGGGAACATTGGCTCGAGATTTCCAAGCAGAAGAAGTTTCTGCCATCTTATCAAGAATCTCACATGGCTCTGCATAAGGTGTTGTCATGAAATTGCCTTCGGCCAATTGATGGACCACACACTGATTTGTGGTATTAATACCATGGTAGAAAGTTCGTTGGATCATGTTATCGGTCATATCATTTTTCGGTCACTCCTTTACCATAGTCTGATATCGCTCCCAGATTTCAAGCAAAGGTTCATTGCGCTCTTTCTTGAAAGTCAATATTTCATCCCATAGAATTGCCATATGCAAGGTATAGAATAACTTTGAAATAAACTTTGCCGCCAATTCATCCCATGTATGAACAAAATGATTAGGCAAGCGTTCTAACCAATACAAATCCTTTGCCCTTAGTGAGAAGGGAAAAACCTTAACCGCAATGTATCTTCTGAAACATTTGTTTGTTTGCTTCCACAACACACATCTACAAAATCTTTTAAATGTTTGTAAACATTTTGAGTCGACGCCCCGGTGAAATAACCTTTTTGCTTGAGCAAAGTGAGCATCACATTAGTAATTCGAAAGTTGCGCACCCTAATGCAAGGGGGCCTATGTAACTTGCATATCTTTCATTAAGAAAAACCCGGTGTTGCACTGCTTATGGCTGTGGTGGTGGTCGAGGTTGGGGAGGTGGAGGAACATTGTCCTAATGTCCACGGCCTCAATTTTTTTGTGGAATTTCATCTAGTTGTTCCTCTTGCCATCCACCTCTCCTAATGGTATTTTTCCAAGTTCGTTGTTCGCCATCTAAAACCTACGATCACTTCAACAAGTGAGAATCACGAAGGTAAAAGAAAATTCTCAAGAAAAAAAAGTCAAGTATATAGATAAGAACATAAACTCCCTAAGCAAAGATGCAAATATTGATCACATCCAATTCGTACTTCAATTAATGAAATATGAAACGATCGTTACAATAATAAAATCCAACGTGAGTCGTGGTCGAATCCACAAGGAGTTTAGATTGAGTGTTAAGGTAAATACTTAAGACAAAACCTAAAATAACTAAACTTAACTTCCAAATAAAAGTATGTATCAATTTTTCTAAATTAAACTACTAAGGATTTTGACTAAGCTAGCAAACAAGTAATAATTGAAATATTTTTGAGGTTTTATCAAATAGAGAAACTCCTAGGGTTGTAACCATAACCTAGGTGTAAACCTAATGAGTAGAGTAAATTTATGTTTTCTTGGTAGATCAGGGTTGTTATGACTCTCAATACTCAAGTACTCACTCAATACCTCTCGGTTAAAGAGTGATTATTCCCAAATTAGCTCTCTCAAGTCCAAGTGGGTATCAATAAATGCAATTTCATATGAGGCCAAGTTAGATTATCTGTATCTTTAGTTCAAATCCTTTAATTAAACTAATCAATACTTCAACTAGTTCAATTTCTTGTTAGCTAACTTTTTCTAGACTAAATTCCTCTTTCTCAAGCAAGAACAAAGTCAAATAGGCATGAATCAATGCTTGCAATCATTAATTCTATCTTTAAAGCATAAAAAAGTTAAACTCAATCATTAGCAAGCATAATATTTTGAACACCCAAAAGTTTTACATACTAGGGTTGGATCACAACCCTAGATGAAAATCTAGATACTCATGTTAATAGATATAGAAAGATGAAAAGAAGAAGGAATTAAAGACATAACATTAAAATAAAAGGAAAGAGTAATTGGTCATCTCTAATTGTAGCTAGCTTTATCCAAATATCTAAAAATAACGAACTAGAAATTGCTACAATGAAAATTTTCCCTAAAAAGTCATAAAGTTCTATTTATAAGTCTCCCAAATCTCTGACAAAAATGCCCTTCCGGAGGATTCTACGACCGCACTTCAGCTTCTATGGTCTGCACTTCAGCTGGGTTGACAATATTGTGCTTTCGGTAGGAGGAGTTCCGCGTTAGCACTTTAGCTTCTATGGCCGCACTTCAGCTTCTGTGGCTGCACTTGAATTTCTATGGGCTGCATTTGAGGAGGCTTGAGACTTGTTCGATTGCACATTCTCTGATCTTTCAAGCTTGTCATTGCGAACCTTTTTTGCGTACCAAGTGCAACCACATATTTTAGTCTACGGACCGCACTTCTGCCAAAAATCCTCAAAGCTTCAGTTCTTCTTCTGCGACCGCATTTCATCTTCTGCAGATCGCACCTGTATTTGCAAACCGCAGATGGAATTTTGCGGACCACACTTTCTTAGTGTTTCTCCTCTTTGCTGAACTTTTTTTGAACATCTCCTTTTTGAGTCATTTTTATTTATTGAGATTACATTCTCTAGCACACCTACAATTCAACCATTTCCATTAGATTCAGATACAAAAATCATTACTTTCGAACTAAAAACTATAGAGAGAAGACATTAATAAGTGGTTAAAGAACCACACTTATCAATATTCCCCTAATAGATGCCTTCAGGGAAATGTCAAGCTATGCAAAGATGATGAAAGACTTGATGTCCAGAAAGTTTGCCTTCTAGGACCTCTCGAATGTGACTTCGATCCAAACTTGTAGTGTTGTGGTGACAAAGCCAATGGCTCAAACGTTGTCTGGTCCCAGAAGATTCACAATCCCATGCATAATTGGAAGTTATACTGTTGCTAAGGAATTGTATGATTTTGGAGCGAGTATAAACTTAATTCCTTTGGCAATTTATATGAAACTGATAATTAGAAGAGTCAGACCAACGTCCATGTTTATAAGAAGTATAGTTTTCTGTTTACAATTTTTGAGATAAAAGTGTTGTGAAAGGCTTGGCCTGAATTGTGAAAGTTTTTGATAAACATACAAATATATATGACTGTGATAAGGGTGGATAGAGGAAATATATATTACTGTGATAAGGGTGGACATGGGAAATATATATATTAATGTGATAAGGGTGGACATGGGAAATATATATGACTGTGATAAAGGTGGACAGGGGAAATAAATATATATGACTATGATAAGGGTTGACAAATATATATGACTGCGATAAGGGTAGACAGGGAAATTATAAATATATAACAGTGATAAAGGAGGATAATTCTTCTTTACTGATTTTTTTTTATTACAATGATTTGGAAATTTATTATTTTATCCTACCGTTTTACCATATCTTGGACATTTGGTTATTTTAAATTAATGTTTGGAAACTTGGAAAGTTGTGTGAAATCTTGGTGACAGCCGAGGCCTGGAATAGGCAACTGAGTTATATTATTTATTCATTGTTGCAGTTATATTTTCTTGTTTGCGTAGAATTGCTTTATTACTTTATTATATACATATATTGTTGCAGGTTAAGTTATAATTGTCCTTCCTTAGCCTCGTCACTTCTTCATCGTGGTTAGGCTCGGCACTTACTCAATACATAGGGTCGGTTGTACTGATAGTACACTCTGCACTCTTTTGTGCAGATCCAGGTACCGGCCAGTAGTAGAGATTTTAGTGGTAGCTATCTATTATCCAGTGACACTAGGTATATCTGCCGACGTTCGCAGGTCCCGAGAGTCTTCTCTTAGTTCGTAGAGACTGTTTTATAATTTTCCTAAAATAGTTATATTATTTCTTTCAGCCCATTAGTTATAGTATTCTTTTGTAGTTCGTGAATTGTCACACCAGACCCTGGGGTAGTCTTAGAGTTATTTATATAATTTGTTTGTGGATAGGTTTATTTATTTTTTTATTATTTTATATTTTGAGTTATTCATTGGAAACCATTAGATTAAGTTTACCTTAAAATTAATTTGTTATGTCTAAATGGATAATCAAATGAAAGTAGTTAATCGAACTCTAACGTTGGCTTGCCTAGCGAGTGTGATGTTAGGCGCCATCACGATCTCTAAGGTTGGAAATTTGGGTCGTGACAAGTTGGTATCAGAGCACTAGGTTGCTTAGGTCTCACAATTCACGAACGAACTTGGTAGAGTCTGAAGGATCGGTACGGAGACGTCTGTACTTATCTCTCAGAGGCTATCAAGTTAGGAACAATTTCACTTCTATTCACTCCATCGTGCGAATTAATTCTACCATTGATGCTTGAACTTGTCTATTCTCTTCCTCTCACAAATCTCGATAACGCAAAGCGTCTACAACTAGATAAGAGATGAAGCCCCAATGACAGCTACGATTAGGGGAAGAGACAGAAGTAGAGTTCCGTCTAGAGCTCAAACATCAACACCTATTTTAAAGCCTCAAATGGATCTAGACCGGCAGGTTCATCAGCTGAGGTCTAAGAGTTTTCCTTCAGTTCGAGTGCGATGGAAAGGTCAGCCCATTGATGCAGCGACTTGGGAGTCCGAGTCAAACATGCAGAGTAGATATCCACATTTTTTTGCCAATTCAGGTAATTTTCTATGTCCGTTCGAGGACGAATGTTTATTTTAGAGGTGGAGGTTGTGATGACCCAAGGGGTCATTTTAATTAAGACTCCGTTCTAGGATTATTAGCAATAAAAATACTAATTTTAATTACCTCGATTTGGCTGCGCAATCCGGGCATGAAACCGGAAAGCTTTTATATGAAAATATAAGAAATAATAATTTTTAGAATTTAAATTTGGTTTTAGTTGACTTGAGTCAACATTTTAAACGGATCCAGATCTTTGTTCCGACAATCCCGGGAGGTCCACAATAAAATATGGTACTTGGGCGTATGCCCAGAAATGAATTTCGAGGTCCTAAGTCTTAGAAATCAATTTTTGAAAGAAATTATTTTGCTGAATTATTAATGAAATAAAGAAAAGAATTAATGTTTGAAACCATTGGTATCGGGCTCATATTTTGGTTCCGGGGCCCGGTAAAGATTTGTTATAATATTTGAATACTAACTGTGAAGTTTGGTGAGAATCAGAGTTTTTTTGACGTGATTCGAACGTCCGGTTGAGAAATAGTGAAATTGAAGTGTTCTTGAGAAAAATGATGAGTTTTGAGGTTTAATTCATAGTTTTTTATGTTATTTTCATGATATGATCGCATGATAAAGTCTGTATGATATTTTTATACTTGGGTGTATGTTTGGTTTAGAGCACCGAGGGCTCGGGTTAGTTTCGAATAGGTTTAGGTTGTGTCACGTTCGTTCTTTCTTATGTTTCAACGTAGTTTCTTCAAGCATGAATGATATCATATTAAGCAAATGAGCTCCGATTTCTATTTTGAATAAAGTATTAGATCTGTATCATAGTTACAGACCCGTAGCAAAAAGAATCGTTGAATTTGGACATCGTATGAGAATTTTATGGTCATTTTACTAAGGTTGCCAGATTTTTCAGACTAAATACGAAATTGCCACTGGCAGTGTATTTTAAAATCTGCACTATTTACAAATATTAAAACCTACATATATCATTCATTATAAGGTCCATTTGAGTCATTCAAAAGCCTAAATTGACCAAAATTTCACAAGGAATCCATTGGAGACATAAAAATTGAGTTTCGGGATCATTTGGTTTTCGGACCAAGCGGGCCCGGGGTCGGGTTTTAACTTTTTATGAGAAAACTTCGGAAAAATTATAATTTTCAGTAAAGTTAGTTCCTTTAGCATTAATTAATGATATTAAGTTAATTATTGTTAGATTCGAGTGTATTGGAGGTGAATTCAAGAGGAAAAGCTATAATTGAACAGTGAGTGGCCTGCGAAGTTGAGGTAAATGCTTAGTTTAACCTTGACTTAAGGGAATAGGAATATCCAACTAAATTGTTATGTGAAACTGCATGTGAGTGGTGTATATATGAGGTGACGAGTATCTATGCACCACCAAATTCCATGCTTACATGATTCCCTCCCTGTTTCCAATTTAATTGCTCGGGTTATAATTGTTTCATGTCCATTGTTGTTTCTATGATTACTTGGCTTTTTAATTTATTGTTAAGTTTGGTTGCAAATTTTTGGAAAAGTATTAGTGTATTTCTTGGTTTATAGAGAGCTCCTCACGTAAAGAAGAGGGAAATGCTACTAGGTATGCACTGGGTATATATGCTTCTCTTCGTCTACCATAATCTGGTTATCTTAAGATGGTTCTTGATTCTGTTGAGTAATTTAGGATCTTAAAATGGGATGCTTGAGACAAGTTGTTGTGAATTGAAAGAGTAGTACTGATTCTAGATTCCATATTCTTGATATACTTATAAAGCAAATAGTCATTCATGTTTTGACATTTGTTACATGCATTTTGTAGTTGGCTGGAGATTGTGATTGCATATTGTCTTGTAGTTGACCATGTTCGTACATGGATCTGTAATTATAGTAAAGCTATTCTCATCTTTGCCACAATGTTTACGTCTATATATATGTGTGTGTGTGTATGTGTGTGTGTGTGTGTATTCCTGATGGTTCCATTTTTGTGATAATATTGATGAGTTTATGAGAAGTACATCTTTCTGCTTACAATTCTTGAGATAAAACTGTTGTGAAAGGGTTGGCCTGAATTGTGAAGGTTTTTGATAAATATACAAATATATATGACTGTGATAAGGGTGGATAGGGGAAATATATATGAATGTAATAAGGGTGGACAGGGGAAATATATATATAGGACTGTGATAAGGGTGGACTGGGAAATATATATGACTGTGATAAGGATGGACAGGGAAAATGTCACAACCCCAAACCTAAACTGGCCGTGATGGCGCCTATCGTGATACTAGGCTAGCCAATTTACTGAAAATAACTTAAAGGATTCCCCTTTAATACATAAAATATCCAATAGTTCATTAAAATTCCGTTTTAAGCATTTCAACAATAATAATAACCAAAAATATCTAAAACACAGCCCCAACACGTGGAGTCAACCGCCATGAGCATCTAAGAGGTGATACAATCTAGCACTAATTATTTACTACAAACAAGTCTGGGATGTAAAGTAAAATGACAGAGTAGGAAAGGAGAATGGGAAAGATGCGGACGCCGAGCAACTACCTCACAATCACCGAACAATGGTCCAAAAGGGGTAGATCCACTACCGCTCAGCCCTGGTACCTGAATCTGCACACAAGGTGCAGGGAGTAATGTGAGTACTCCAACTCAGTAAGTAACAACCATAACTAAAGACTTGAGTGCATTGATGAGCATTTTAAAGATCATTTAAAACCATAATATAAGCAACAGTAAAAATAATTTAACTCAAGTCAGGAATCTACATTCCGAATATTTCATAAAATCTCCAGTTTTCCACTTAAAAACTCGTATAAAACATTTGTTCAACATTTTCATTAGAGGCTCAGTGTAAAGAAGAGTGAAAACAGTAGTTTCGTAAAATATCAGCCCCTCAGGCACAATGTCACTCACAAATAAAGCCTCTTAGGCAAGCCTCACAGCCACTCGTGACTATATTCTCCTCAGTAAATGCTCACACTCAGCACTCTAACGCAACAGGTACCATATAACAACTATTGCGACGTGCAGCCCGATCCATATAGTAACCGTTGTGGCGTGTAGCCCGATCCATAATAGTGACTACTGCGGCATGCAACCCGATCCATAATAGTCGACTGCGCTCACTGGGGATGGACAGACTCCGGAGGGGCTCCTACAACCCAACCGCTATATCGCTGCGGCGTGAAGCTCGATCCAATATCTCGCTACGGCGTGCAGCCCGATCCACATCTACCTCATTGCGGCGTGCACCCCGATCCATATATACCTCGCCTCGGCATGTAATTCGATCCATATATATATAACATAATGCGGCGTGAAGCCCGATCCATCACTATCCTAACAATCCGGCTCTTGGCCTCACCCAGTCATCATCCTCACAATCCACTCGGGAAATTCAGTATAAATCACGGGGACTCAACCCCAAATATCTTTCATCATTTAGAAACAGGATGATAAAACAGGAATAAACAGTGAACAGTTATAAATCATGACTGAGATTATATTTTATATCAAAACAGTGTGAGAATAGTGGTAAATTCCCCCGAGGGTCCAACAGGTCGGCACAAGGCCCCAAACATGGCGTACAACCCAAATATAGTATAAATATCTAAAATACGGGATATAATATGATTTCAAATCAAATACACGGCTTAATAGTCGCTACGGGACGGACCAAGTCACAATCTCTACCGGTGCAAGCCCACACGCTCATCACCTAGCATGTGTGTCACCTTATTTATCAAAATAATACGAAATACCGGGGTTTCATACCCTCAGGCCTATATTTACAATCGTTACATACCTCAAACTGGA
Organism: Nicotiana knightiana; assembly: GCA_005239525.1. Lineage (NCBI taxonomy): Eukaryota > Viridiplantae > Streptophyta > Magnoliopsida > Solanales > Solanaceae > Nicotiana > Nicotiana knightiana. The sequence goes on from ML393586.1 coordinate 161,674, forward strand.
CAAAAATCTACTCCGCAATGCCCTTGTCGCTCGGCTCGACCACAAATCACCCCGAATCTATCCAAAAATAGTATTATATCATTAATACAAGATAAAGGAACAACGCCCACACCAAACTTATCAATTTAAACCAAAATTCCCGAAATTGGTCAAACCTGACCCCGGGGTGCACGTCTCGGAATCCGACGAAACTCACAAAATCCGACAACCCATTCAACCACGAATCCAACCATACCAAAATTACTTAATTCCGATAACAATTCAGCCTCCAAATCATCAAATATTATTTTCAAATCCCTAGGGTCAAATCCCCAATTTATACCTCAAAAACATGAAATCCAGTCGGATTTCGATGATAATTCAATATTATGGAGTAGAAATGATCACAAGTGACCTACCTCAAGATTTCCCATGATTTCTTGCTCAAAAAATCGCCCCAAGCTGTGTTGTTTCACCAAAACTTGTTAAAATGGGCTAAAAACAGAACATCATTAAAAAACCCAATTCTCGTCGCTAAAAGCTAATTCCTGTCGCTAAAAGTGTGAAATCTGGTCACTAAAGGTGCGCGCACCAGATCCTGTTGCTCCAGCAATATTTATTTTCAATAATAAAGCTCTAAATCCACCATACGAACTCGGAATTCGATGACTCTTGTTGCTACGAGTCACAAATAATAATACAAACATAGCCCTTCAATCAGAACTCAATTCGGAGCTCATTTGCTCAGTGCGATACCTATTTCACTCGTTAATAATTAACTCATGTTTCACGTCAAAAACCCAATCGCGACTTTATGAAATTAGACAAAACTTTCCAGATCACTCCTATACTTCATTATCAAAATCCCGGAAGTCTCGAAATCAAATTTCGATCTCTAGAACTAAAAATGGACCCTTGGATCATTACATGCTTATGCTCAAAACGACAAAAATCTTCCCAAAAACTCTTCCAAAACTTATCTGAGTCTCATTGGACCCCAACCAAGTATACTAACAAGTCCCATAATATGACACAAACTTAGTCGATGCCTCAAATTATATCAAACAATGCTAAAACTGTGAATCACACCCCAATTATAGCTTAATGAAACTAAAAACTTTCAACTTTTATATTCTATGCCAAAACCTATCAAATCAAGTCCAGTTGACCTCAAATTTTGCACACAAGTCAAAAATGACACTACCAACCTATTTCAACTTCCGGAATTCTATTCCGACCCCGATATCAAAATTTCCACTGCCGACCGAGAAACACCAAATTTCCAATTTCGCCAATTCAAGCCTAATTCTACCATGTACCTCCAAATCACATTCCATAAGCTCTCCCAAGTCCAAAATCACCTAACGGATCTAACCAAATAATAAAAATCCAAATCCGACATCGAATACTAAAAATTCAAAACTTGGTCAAACCTTTCAAATTTAAAGCTTCAAGCGGAGAATTGTTCTTCCAAATCTATTTCGATTATCCTGAAAACCAAAAACGATGATTTACATAAGTCATAATACACCATGCGGGGCTAGTCATGCCTGAGAACTGGCGAGCAAAGTGTAAATGCTCAAAACGACCGGTCGGATCGTTACAGAAAATAAATATATATGTGCCTGTGATGAGGGTGGACAGGGAAAATATATATGACTGTGATAAGGGTGGATAGGAAAATTATAAATATATGACAGTGATAAGGGAGGATAATTATGCTTTACTGAATTTTTTTGTTACAAAGATTTGGAAATTTATTATTTTATCCTACTGTTTTACCATAACTTGCACATTTGGTTATTTTAAATTCAAGTTTAGAAACTTGGAAAGTTGTGTGAAATCTTGGCCACATCCGAGGCCTGGAATAGGAAACCGAGTTATGTTATTTATTCATTATTGCAGTGATATTTTCTTGTTTGCGTAGAGTTGTTTTATTACTTTATTATATACATATATTGTCGTAGGTTAAGTTATAATTGCCCCGCCTTAGCCTCATCACTACTTCGTCGGGTTAGGCTCCACACTTACTCAGTACATTGGGTCGGTTGTACCGATATTAGATTCTACACTCTTTTGTACAGATCCAGGTACCGACCAGTAGTAGATATTTTAGATGCAGCTATCTATTATCCGGAGACACGAGTTATATCTGCCGGCGTTTGCAGATCCCGAGAGTCTTCTCTTAGTTTGTAGAGACTATTTTATAATTTTCCTTAAACAATTATATTATTTCTTTCAACCCATTAGTAGTAGTATTCTTTAGTAGTTCGTGAATTGTGATACCAGACCCTGGGGTAATCTTAGAGTTATTTATATTATTAGTTCGTGGCTCGGTTTATTTATTAGTTTATTATTTTATTTGGAGTTATTCATTGGAAACCATTAGATTAAGTTTACGTTAAAAATTATTTTATTATGTCTAAATGGATAATCAAAGGAAAGTAGTTAATCGAACTCTAACGTTGGCTTGCCTAGCGAGTGTGTCGTTAGGCGCCATCACGATCTCTAAGGTTGGGAATTTGGGTCGTGACAGGTTTAGTGTCAATGGGTATAGATGGAAGAACTATCTAGGCATGGTTGATGAAGAACGAGTGATCACAACTATGTACTTGAAGGACCCTTGATAAGAAGAAATTTGCGTCGTGCCACGACGTTAAATCAGGCACTTCCTGGGAGGAAAACCATTGTTGTGTTGTATTCGTCATGCTGTGACGTAAAAAAAGGTGCTAGTTGGGAGGAAACCCAATTCTTAGAGTAGATATTGTTAAATTTAGTTTTCATATTAGTTGAGATGGTCTAATGAGTTGTCTTGGTGTGAATTCTTTTGACATGTCTTGTAGTTGATAGCATGAAGAAGTGGTTAGGAGTTGAAACTCGGGTAAAAGGCACTAGGAATGAATGGAAAACAATCACGAACACATGCGAGGGCACACAAGGTCAGGCGCTCCAGCTCGCGAGGCGAGCTCACTGTTTCACCTATCAACTCACATCGCCTGGGCCAACTTGCCTGAAAAATGTGTATTTTAACCACTTATTAGTGCCTTTTATCTATAGTTTTTAGTCCGAAAGTACTTATTTTTGTCCCATAATCTAATGTAAATGGTTGAGTTGCTGGTGTGCACGAAAGTATAAGTTCAATGAAGAAACATCACTCAAAAAGAAAATATTCTAGCCAAACTTCGTGAAGAGGAAAAATGTTGATAAAATCATGGTCTGCATAATTTCAACTACAGTCACAAAAGCAATTGCGGTCAGGAAAAGGAAAAATGCAGCCATAGAAGAAGAACTCAAGCTTTAGGAACTTTAGGCGAAAGTCCAGTCTGCAGAAGATGCGGTCGCACTTCGTCTACAAAACAGGTTCGCACAGACAAGTTTGAAAGATCAGAGAATGAGGAGTTGGGCAATTCTGAAGCCTCCTCAAATGCGATCCGTGGAACTTAAAGTGCGGTCGCAAAAGCTGTTGTGCAGCCACAAAAGCTAAAGTGCGACCGTTGAACTTCCCCTACTGAAAGAACATGTAATGTTAATCCAGCAAAGTGTAGACTGCAAAAGCTGATATGTGGCCGCAGAACCCTCCCAAAAGCATTTTTGTCAGAGGTTTTGGGAGGCCAAAACATGGAACTTTATGACTATTTTAGAGCAACTTTTCACTGTTGCAGCTAGGAGTTAGTTACTTTTAGCTATTTTGAGCAAGTGTGAGCTACAATTGGAGAATATCTTTTGTTTTTTCTTTTATTTTTGATTTGGTATTTGACTTCTTCTTATTTTCATCTTTCTATGTCTTTTACTATGTGTAGCAAGACTTCTATCTAGGGTTGTGATCAAACCCTAGTGTGTAAATCTAATTAGTTATTAATATTATGCTTGTTATTGATTGGGTTAGTGTAATTTTGACTTGTTTATGCTTTAAAGTTAGAATTGATGGTTGAAAATATTGGTTCATGCTTTTGACCTTGCTCTAACTTGATAAAGAGGAACTTAATCTTGGAAAACTTGGCTAACAAGAAATTGAACTAGTTGAGTTACTGATTAGTTTAATTAACGGATTTGAACTAGAGATAGTGATAATCTATCTTGGGCTCATGTTCAATTGCACTTATAGCTACCCATTTGGACTTGAGAAAGCTAAATTGTATATAATCACTCTTTAATCGAGAGATATTGAGTGAGTAATGGAATATTAGAGAGTCATAACAACCTAATCTATCAAGAAAACATAAGCGACCTTACCCATTAAGTTTGCACCTATGTCAAGATTACAACCCTATGATTTTCTCCACTTATTACAACCTCTTAAATATCTTGCTTATTACAAGTTTGTATTTTACTTGATAAAAACATCCTAATTGCATTAGTAGAATTGACACATCACTATCATTTGGAAGTTAATTTAAGCTAAATCAAGTTGCTCGCTTAAGTGTTTACCATAACACCCTTATTAAACTTCCTAAGGTTCGACCCCGATTTGCGTTGGGTAATTATTATTGTAAACAATTGTTTTGTATCCATTATAAAGGTATGACTTGTACGCGATTAGTGCCCTAGGTCCGGCACTGGATCACGCCTTGACCGCCCTCCCCTTGGCCCCAACCGTGCTTCCCGAAGCCCATTGCGAGAAGGCCCTCGCATTCTAGGGCGCCTCTGCCCTTGCCCCCCATAGCGTGTCGTCAGGTAAGTTTTATTCCTATAATATCCTTTTTCCCTTATTCCATTACAAACCATCCCACCACAATTCCCCCCCCCCCCCCCCAAACCTAACATAACACACACATATTTATCCTTGCAAATCCCTCCCCAACAGGGAAAAAGCAAACATCAATGCCTCTCTCTATTCTCTTTCCAAAAATTCATACATATTAACACACATGTACAACCACTACACACACGCACACAATCATCACCGGACCACCCCCCACCCCCCGTCTCACTATCTGTCTTTCATCTAGGTATGATCTCCACTCTTCCTTGCTTTCTTTCATCTTTTGGTGGTTATTCGTTTTCAAGGTTTTGTGGGACATCAACAGTAAATTGTCATGAAATTGTTCCCAAACCCTTTCACCCCATAGGTTGTTATTCTTGTTGTTAAGTATTCTTCACTAGAATTGCAAGACAATTTGAAAGATTGAGGCATTCTCTCAACCATGAAGACACTAACACACAATTCTGCACGCCAAGTGTTTGCTATATTGCCTCAAAGGCATTTTTATCTCAATTGAAGCCCAAGTTTCTGGTATGGATTTAATTGTGTTTTGTGATTAACATATGCTTGTAATTTAAGTGCGGGTGTCTCACCATAGCCGGTGTGGGCTGATAAAGTATGACTACAATTGTTGAAAGCTCCTTTTAGTACTAATGTTACATGCTAATGTGTGTTCTTGTTGAAGGTAAAATCTGAGTAACCTATTATTCGTACGATTAGTATACGATGAATCATTAAGTGTGGGATCGTTGCAACCTATTTATATAGACCTTTTGTCTAATGAATTGATGTTTGGCGTGTTGACATGTTGTGTAATATGGTGCGCCATACGCCTCACGAATGGCCCACCTCCAGCAAACGCCCCGCCTAAGGTCTAAGCATTGTCTAAGAGTAAAGCTACCTCATATGAACCTCCACCCAAGAAGAGAAATAAAAGTGTCGCTTCCACTAGTAGCGAAAGCAAAGGAAAGCAACTAGTGGAAGCTATTACCGCGACTCAACCTAGGGCTAAGGGTGAACTTGAATATGGAATCAAGAGTGTACCACCATCGGCCAGAGGTATAAGAAGTGTTCTCCCAGCAATTATCATCCTGGTTTGGAAGTAAAGGAGCACCGGTTAAATTGCATTACCCTCAAAGTTGGCAAGCTATGTTAAGAATATTAAACTTGTTTAGATTAGTTTACGTTTGTCCACATGTGTCTAGACTTGTTTACAAGTGTCCACATTTGTATAGACTTGTTCACACTAGTTCATGAATTAGTTTGATGGCAAGATAAATGTATTAGAAGTGTGAATTTCTTTATGTAGGGTGTGAACTTGTGTGAACATAATTAGTATATTCACATGCAGGTTAGGCTAGATACATGTATTAGTTCTCCTATAAATATCCATGTATGCTAGCCATTTGAAGTCAAGTCAAATTGAATGAAAATCATCCTTCATCCACCTCTCTTATAGTGAGTTTTGAGTGTTTGTGAGTTGTCTTTCTCTCCAAAATATTCCAATATTGGTATGAGAGCCGGTGTGATTGAAAAACAACTAAACTTGGAGGAAAATTACCAACAATAATGGTACTCCATTCTAAGTTTCCATGCTCACAAAAGAGAACTATGGAAGTTGGTGTATCCGGATGAAGGCCTTGCTTGGTGCCTATGATGTTTGGGATCCGGTAGAGACCGGTGTTGATGAAGTGGAAGATGCCGCTGCCATGAAGAAGAAGGACCAAAAGTCACTTACTCTCATCCATCAACTTTTGGATGACAAGATGTTTGAGAAGGTTGAAAATGTGTCAACCTATAAGGAAGCATGGGACATTCTTCAAATTTCCTTTAAAGGTTTGGACAAAGTGAAAAAAGTTCGTCTCCAAACCTTAAGAGGAGAGTTTGAATCATTGCATATGAAGGAATCCGAATCGGTTTTGGATTATATTTCAAGAGTGGCTATTGTCAATCAAATGAAAAGATATGGTGAAGAGTTGCAAGATGATAGGGTCGTTGCAAAAATATTACGATCTCTTGATTAAAAATTTAATTATATTGTTGCTTCCATTGAAGATTCCAAAGACTTGGACACCATGAACAAAGAAGAACTTACGGGTTCTTTGCAAGCACATGAGGAAAAGTTGAAGAAACCGTAAGAAGAAACGGTGGAACAAGCGTTGCAAGCAAAACTGTCTTTCAAGGAGAAAGATGAAAGGCGTGGCTCGAGCTCTCAACAAAGAGGTCATGGAAAAGGAAGGGGCCATGGTCGAGTAAAAGGTGGTAGTCAATCACCAAAAGAAAATAAAATCCAAGACTCTAATCAAAGAAGAGATCGTGGAAGAGGAAGAGGATGGAGGCAAAATGTAACGACCCGACCGGTTGTTTAGAGCTCTAGCACGTCGTTCAATAGTTTGAGGTCATGAGAAGCTCCGTTTCATGTATTATGACTTGTAGGTGTGGTAGAAATTGAATTTCGGGAAGTTTAGAGTGAATTTGGAAACAAAATTCTCATTTCGGAAGCCTTAAGTTGGAGAAATTGACTAAGATTGGAATTTTTGAGTAAATGACCTCCAAATCAGAATTTGAAGGTTCCTGCAGGTTCATATAATGATTTCGGACTTTGGTGTATGTTTGGATCGGGCTTTCGATAACCTGGGAGCGTTTCGACATATCTTGTGGAAGTCAGCATTTTTGAAAAAATTTTCTAAGTTTGGCTTGAAGTGCATTTCAATGATATTGATGTCCGTTTGGGATTCCGAGCCTGAGAATTGCCCCATATGGTGATTCTAGAGTTGGGAGCGCGATCAGAAGTGAATTCGGATGTCCGTAGGTTATTTTGAAGTCATTTGGCTAAAGATAGAAGTTTGAAGGTTTTTGAGAAATCCGATCGGAAGTGGAAATTTTGATATCGGGGTCGGAATTTGATTCCGAAATTTGACGTAGGTCCGTAATTTTGAATGTGACTTGTGCGCAAACTTTCGGGTCAATTGGACGTGATTTGATAGGTTTCAGCATCGAATATAGAAGTTTGAAGTTCTAAGTTCATTAAGCTTGAATCGGGCTGGGATTAGTGATTTCGATGTTTTCTGATGTGATTTCAAGGCTCGAATAAGTTCGAATGAGGTATTGGGACTGGTTGATAGTTTTGGGTGAGGTCCCGGGGGCCTCGGGCGTGTTTCGGATGCTCAACGGGTCGATTCTTGCCTTGTGAGGATTGCTGGTTTTTTGGTGTGAGTGCAACAGGTTTTTACTCTATGCGATCGCATGAGTGGTATGTGATAGCATAGAAGGATAAGATGCTGCTGGAATTTGGCCTATGCGATCGCGTGGCAGTGTATGCGATCGCATAGAGGAAGATTTGGTGGCCCTGAGAATTTGCTTATGCGATCGCTGGGAGTTGTTGCGATCGGATAGAGGTAATTTGTGAAGACTGCTGGGTTGGCCTATGCGATCGTAGGGTCTTGTATGCGATCGCACAGAGGAAATTTTGGGGGCTCTTGAGATTTCCTTATGCGATCGCGTGAAGGGAAGTGCGATCACATAGAAGGGGTCTTCTGGGCAGAATGTTTTATAACCGTGATTTTTGGCCATTTCCTCACTATTTCTCATGGTTGGGGTGATTTTGGAGGATTTCAAAGGGTGATTTTCATCATCCAGTGTTAGGTAAGTAATTCCTTCATGTTTCTAAGTTAAATACAAGGTTATTACATGGAATTATACATGAAAATTGTGGGAAAATAGGGAATTTTGAAGAAAACCTAGAAAATTGATAATTTGGATTTCTACCATGAATTTGAGCATGGAGTTTAGAGTAAATTATATATTTGAGTTAGTAAGACTATGGGTAGGTTATATCTTCAAGAAATTTCGGATTCCGGGTGCGTGGGCCCTAGGGCATTTTGGTCAATTCCTTAAGAGGAGATAGGAGTTTATATAATTTGAATTATTAACGAATATTGGAGTATATTTTCATTGGTTTGTTGTATTTGAATAGTTTTAGGGGAGTTGTGCATCGATTTGAGTCATTAGAAGGGCTCGGAAGCTGGTTTTTGATTTCGGAGCGAGGTAAGTCTCCTTTCTAACTTTGTGAGGGGAATTGTCCCCTTAGATGAACTAATTAAATATGTGCCATTATCTTCGGGGGCTATGTACGCACGAGGTGAAGAGAGTTCGTGCATAGCTACTAATATGCTTATGTCCGGGTAGTCTAGTACCCACTAGCTTGCCTTACTCGTTGTACTTGTGAACCTACCAGTAATATTAGACCGCTAATATGATCAAAATGGTAATTGAATATCTAAGAAGACTATAGTTCATTTGCTTAATCAGCTAGAAAGAGAATTGATTTCCTCCTTAGAAACTGTTTTCCTGATAAAAATTAGGAATTATTATGTGAATACGTGTACATATGAGCACTTGAGTCGCATGTATGATTCGCGAGAAAGTTAGCCTTATTATTATTATGTTGATCGCGTCGCATGACTGATTCGCGAGCAGGGAAAATAGATGCATCTATGGTTCGGGCCGTTCGACCCTTGGCAGTGCACAATTTATGTTTATGTTGGTTCGGGCTGTCGACCCTCGGCTTTGCTTGCGCATGATATTTACTACGTATTTGCTCTTATTTATACATGTTTATCAGCTTAAGGAAGTTTTAAATGGCCAGTTATGAGGAAGAAAAATTGATGTGTAAAAATGTGAAACAAGTCGGATGTTTCTTATCCCTGATTATGATTTAAATTGTCAACTGCAATGACAAAGATTTAAAGTGTTAAACGTGGAAGGATTTAATATTATTTATTCCTGATTTTAATAAATTACTTATGACATTCATGATTAGTTTCTCACTTGATTATACCAAATTGACCACTAGCAAGTGTCTAATTTGACCTCTCGTCACTACCTCTCTGAGGTTAGACAGGCGACTTACTGAGTACACGTTGTTTTCGTACTCATGCTACACTTGCTATGCATTTTTATTGCACAGGTACTTTAATAGAGATGAGGCTGGTTTGGATACTTAGGCGAGCTGCATCATCCGGAGGCGATCAACAGTTGACAGAGTCTCCTTCATATCGTACCTATTTTATTTTAAATTACATTGTCCAATTTGTATCCCGGACAAGCTTTGTAATGATTGTATAAATTCTTAGAAATTGCTCATGCACTTGTGACACCGGGTTCTGGGATGTGTTTCAGAATTATTTTCTAAAATGGAACATTTAAACCATCATATTTATTTAACGGATTTTATTCAGTATTATGTAATAATGCGAAAGGTAATGATTTCAAAATATGTTAAAACAAGAATTTATTTCAACTAATTAATGATTGGCTTGCCTGACGATGGTGTCCGACGCCATCACGACCTTAATAGATTTTGGATCGTGACAACATGGTATCAGAGCACTAGGTTCCCTTAGGTCTCATGAGTCAGGAGCAAGTCTAGTAGAGTCTTGCGGATCGGTACATAGACGTTTGTACTTATCTTCGAGAGGTTACTGGGCTGTTAGGAGTACTTCCCTTCTTGATTCCTCATCATGCGATTTGATTCCTTTAAGCCTTATGCCTAAGTTTATTCCTACTCAATCTTACGCGTCGTGAAGCGCTTGCCAAGAATCTGGAATTTGAGGAATTGATATGGTGCTACGGATATGGTGCGAGATGTTTCCCATGTGTAGTTGGTTGGGGTTGTTGTTGTTGCCCTACAGAAGAATATTATGTTGTTTCAGCTCGGTTGTTGTGTTACTGATAACATTGAAGGTATGCTCAGGTTGTGATGATGTTTACGATTGGTTATCGCGCGATGTCGATATGATGATAGAATGCTTGCCCATATGCTGGGGGTGATGAATGGTTTGAAGGGAGGTCTTATCAGAGTGTGATTTCAATATTTCGATATTTTAGTTCCGGTAGAGGAAAGGCACTTGGATTATGAATGGTCCGGTTGGGGTTGATAAAGTAGTAATACTTGGTGTTTCCAAGTAAAGTAGAGTATTCACCTGTGAGGTGTTATCGTCGTCCTTGATCGAATGGAATATGTTAAGTTCGTCAGTGCCATGGTTTCTTCGGTTGCATGGGGTCAGAGTATTGTGAAGGAGTATTGAAGAAGCGGCTGTCAGAGACCAAGAGGTGCGGAGGTTCAGTATTGGATAAGTATTGATAATGAAGGCAGCTCGAGATAGATGATCTTCGGAGAGTTTGAAGTGGTGGCGAACTGCTGGATTAAGAACTTCAGAGAATGATATTGAATTAAGGCAGCAATTGGGCAGCATACCGTGAAGGAAGACATGTGAGAAGTGTCAGGCGGCCGCTAGATTTCTAAAAGGCCAGGTGTAAGGAAAGGAGGTCAGGTAGTGCCTAAAGGAAGGAGTTTAACCAAAGTGGGAGAGCGTCAGTATAGTGATGAATTAGGGGATATTGTAGCGCATTTAGTAGATGTCGATTAGGAGCGGACGGACTGGTAAAGTTGGTGAATGAAACAGGCTTAGGATGAGATATTAATGTTGTAGAGGGTGTGCAGTTCGGCGTTGTAGGAAGGTGTCTGTTGGTGATTGCCATAGGTGGGTTACCTCTTGTGAGCAGGTTAGTGGTCGTGTGGTTGGCAAGTTTCTGTGAGGGATTCTAGTAGATGTTCGGTAGGAGGAAGGACGTGTGCATGATGCTAGAGAATTTGAGTATTTAGGGAATGCTGACAAGAGAATTTGGAAAAAATTGGACGGATTGGTCGAGCAAGATCATGTTAACAAAGGAGAAACGATCTCAACAGGGTCTAGAGTGGTGCAAGGAGTAGCTTCGGGCTAAGTGGGGGAGTCCCACCACTTGCAGTTGGGTTGCAGGATTGTGTTATCATAGGGTTGCGGATTGTCGGCGGGTTGGCAAGGTATTTCAGCTAAGGGGAAAGAAGTAAAATGGTGATCGTGCATGGGATGAGTGTGTGTAAAAGTTGGCCCTGTTGGACCAGGGTTAGGATTTGAAAGATTCAAAATTTATGCTTAAGGCATAGGTGAGTTGTAAGGGTAGTAACTCAGTCACGTGCTTCATTAAAAAGGGTGTTCATGTGCTAGAAAATCCTTGCAGTTGATTGTATTCGGGGCCAGTCAGAGTGGGTGACTCTCAATAGCGGTCCTAGTGAATGCAAAAGTTATGAATGCGGCGTTTAAGGGTTTCAGGCAGCAGTATGATCGAGAATAGAGCTTTTGCAGAGTAATTTCTGAGAAAAAGGAAGATGGTTGGGGTGTTCTATGATATTTTTCAGCGTGCAGGATAGTATTGGAGGAGTGAGAGAAATAAACTCCGGGTTGTAGAAAGATTATCAGGAGGGTATAAGACGGGTTGCGGGATTTAGGCAGCATGGTCTCGTAAATCAAGGTCACTCGGGATGAGTGGGGTTGAGTTTGCTACGAGTTGAAGGAAGTCACTATGATTTCTGATACAATTAAAGATAATTAGAGAGGGGATGGATTGGTTAGCCATGGTTGAAATGGCACATGTACGGTAGTGATCAGTTTTGCTAGTGTGAATGAGTTATGTGTCTGGTTTGCACAGTGTGTGCGAGGTTTGACGGCCGCCGTAACAAATTTGGTTTGGGAGCATTCGAGTGCTATGGCCTGTCAGGTGTAGGCGGATCCTAGAAGGGTTATGGTGGTTCAGACCACTACTTAAGGATTTGCATGTTAGGTGCGGCAAACAGTATGTAACTAGGAGTAAGAATCGAGATTACGGTTCGGTGTTAACAAGGATGTCATGAGCTCAAATGAGCAAGAAAAAGTGATTTTAAAGCCCATGGGTAAGCTGGTGTTAACTTCAGTGTCACCTGAGATCGATATTCGGTGAGAGAGGCTTTGAGCCCTGGTCATGGGTTCTTGATGTGTTTTGTGGCCTTAGTGTGGTCGATTTTATGGATGTGCAGACTTGTTACCTCGTGGAAGGTCGTGGGAGCGTGACCACGGGAATATTGTATAAGTGTGACATGTAGTCACCTGATTGGTTGAAGATTTAGACCAAGTATAAGAAGCGCAATATTGCTTATTTGAGAATTTATGCCTGGAAGGCGTTCAGTTCATTTGGTTTTGGATTGTGGGGTGTTTGTCTCGGTTATGATGGTTGTTCTTGCGTATTATGAGAGGAAGTGGATTAATATGGACCCAGGTGCGGCTATTAGCCTAGTTCGGTGCGAGCAAGGTAGACTCGATGTTTGTGGATGGATTTAAATATGATTATGGGCTTCATGTGAGGCAAATGTGATCATTTCAGTATAGCGCTCCTCAAGGAGGGGTGTTGGAATATCAGGTGACTGTTCCGTCTTCGTCAAATTCATGTGATATTATGATTGTGCCGTGTGAATTGTGAAACAGCTTGATAATTTCTTATGTGTTGAGGTCCCGCATAGTGATGATGTTATGTGAGCATGATAGCTCTTGAGATCCGGCGTATATATATATCGCACTCAGTTGTGCTTGTGTTTTGTAAGCATATGGCTTTATCAGTCTCCCCAGGATGGTATTATGCACTTAGCGTGCTTATGATCGATATTCAGTATTTTGTAGTAGTGAGCAATTCAGCTCCATGTATATTTCCTTATGTGAATTTGATGGGATTGGGTGGAATGCCGCCACGGAAATTTATTTGGATCGGGTTGCACGGCGCAACAGTGTGATGATGAGTAAGGTTCCTATATTTATTTTTCTGTGTTTTACTTTCTATTTTCTGAGATGAGTTCATAATAAGTTGTGTGAGTTGAGTAGTCTTTTCCTGAGTCATTTCTTATTTATCATGTTTGAGTTACGACCTATTGGCGCGAGGTGGTATCATGTGAGACTGTTGGTCATATTTGGGGTGATTTGTTGTCTAAGCAGTTCATATTGTGTGAGACGAGATTATTGGATCAGAGATCAACGCGATAAGATTATGCGGAATATACTAAAGGACAAATACCATTATTTGGTTCGTAATAAGGTGATGATTCTAGTCTAGAGGATATATTCAATGATTTGTTAACTCTGCAGTTGGTTATGAATTTCTACACATCTCCTCCGTTGTGGTGGTACCGTCAGCATTATATCAGGATGTATGTATATATATTATAAGGTGCATTGGGAGCATCAGATGTAGAATTTTGGCTGTTAAGGTTTAGGGAACAACATTGTGGTTAGATGATGAATTTTGCGGTGCGCGGTGCTAATTCAGCAAAGGTATGCAATCATGTCCGTGTGGTAGTTGATACAGTGTTTATATATTGGAACTAGGCCTGGCCGAAAATTCCAGGTGTTGGAACTGGATTCTAAGCTTATTAAATGGATAAAAGAAGAAATATTCAGATTTGATCAAGCTAATGTACTCAACTGGGTTGTGGTAGCACGGTCAGGCGCTCGAGGTGTTAAACAGTGATTTCAGATAACTCCAGAGCAGTTATTGGCACGTTCGAGGACGAATGTCTGTTTAAGTGGGGGAGAATGTAACGACCCGACCAATCGTTTTGATCTCTAGCACGTCCTTCAGCAGTTTGAGGTCATACGCAAATCCGTTTCAGGTATTATAACTTGTAGGTGTGGCCGGAATTGAATTTCGGGAAGTTTAGAGTTAATTTGGAAAGAAAATTCTCATTTTAGAAGGCTTAAATTGGAGAAATTGACTAAGATTAAAATTTTTGAGTAAACGACCTCCGAATCATGATTTGAAGGTTTCTGCAGGTTCGTATGATGATTTCGGACTTGGGTGTACGTTCGGATTGTGTTTTCGATAATCCGGGAGCATTTTGGCGTATCTTGAGGAAGTCGACATTTTTGAAAAAATTTCCTAAGTTTGGCTTGAAGTGCATTTCAATGATATTGATATCCGTTTGGGATTCCCAGCCTGGGAATAGCTCCTTATGGTGATTTTGGAGTTGAGAGCATGATCGGAAATGAATTCGGATGTCCGTAGGGCATTTTGAAGTCATTTGGCTAAAGATAGAAATTTGAAGATTTTTGAGAAATCCGACTGGAAGTGGAAATTTTGATATCGGGGTCGGAATGTGATTCCGAAAGTTGGAGCAAGCCCGTAATGTTTAATGTGACTTGTGTGAAAAATTTGAGTTCAATCGGACATGATTGGATAGGTTTCGGCATCGAATATAGAACTTTGAAGTTCTAAGTTCATTAAGCTTGAATCGGGTTGCGATTCGTGATTTCGATGTTGTTTGATGTGATTTCAAGGCTTGACTAAGTACGAATGAGGTATTGGGACTAGTTGGTAGTTTTGGTTGAGGTCCCGGGGGCCTCGCGCGTGTTTCGGATGCTCAACAGGTCGATTCTTGCCTTGTGAGGATTGCTAGTTTTCTGGTGTGAGTGCAGCAGGTTTTTACTCTATGCAATCGCGTGAGTGGGTATCCGATCGCATAGAAGGATTGGAGGCTGCTGGGATTTTGCCTATGCGATCGCGTGGTAGTGTATCGATCGCATAGAGGAAGATTTGGAGGCCCTGGGAATTTTCTTATGCGATCGCGTGGAGTTGTTTGCGATCACATAGAGGTAATTTGTGAACGTTGCTGGGTTGGCCTATGCGATCGCAGGGTCTTGTATGCGATCGCACAGAGGAAATTTTGGGGGCTCTCGAGATTGGCTTATGCAATCGCGTGAAGGGGAGTGCGGTCGCATAGAAAGGGTCGTCTGGGCAGAATGTTTTATAACCGTGATTTTTGGCCATTTCCACACTATTTCTCATGGTTGGGGCGATTTTGGAGGATTTCAAAGGATGATTTTCACCATGCAGTACTAGGTAAGTATTTCCTTCATGTTTCTAAGTTAAATACAAGGTTATTACATGGAATTATACATGAAAATTGTGGGAAAACTGGGAATTTTGAAGAAAACCTAGAAATTTGATATAATTTGGATTTCTACCACAAATTTGAGCATGGAATTTAGAGTAAATTGTATATTTGAGTTAGTAAGACTATGGGTAGGGTATATCTTCAAGAAATTTCGGATTTCGGGCGCGTGGGCCCAAGGGCATTTTGGTTAATTCCTTAAGCGGAGATGGGAGTTTATATAATTTAAATTTTTAACGAATATTGGAGTATATTTTCATTGGTTTGTCGTTATTTGGATATTTTTGCGTGCGTTGTGCATCAATTTGTGTCATCGGAAGGGCTTGGAAGTCGGTTATGGAATTTCGGAGCGAGGTAAGTCTCCTTTCTAACTTTGTGAGGGGGAATTGTCCCCCTAGGTAAACTAATTAAATATATGCCATTATCTTCGGGGGGCTACATACACACGAGGTACGGGATTCCGTGCGTAGCTACTAATATGCTTATGTCCGGGTAGTCTAGGACCCACTAGCATGCCTTACTCGTTGTACTTGTGATCTTGCCAGTAATATTAGACCGCTAATATGATCAAAATGGTAATTGAATATCTAAGAAGACTAGAGTTCATTTTCTTAATCATCTAGAAAGAGAATTGATTTCCTCCGTAGATAATTGTATACCTGATAAGGTTATATTATTGAATATTACTAAACTTCGAAAATGAGTTTCAAAACAAAGATTTAAATGTTATTTTTCGTGTTCCTTTAAGAGGATTTTATCATTTCCTGAGAAACTGTTTTCTTGATAAAAATATGGAATTATTATGTGAATACGTGTACATATGAGCACCTGAGTCGCATGTATGATTCTCGAGCAGGTTAGCCTTATTATTATTATGTTGACCGCGTCGCATGATTGATTCGCGAGCGGGGAAAATAGATGCATCTATGGTTCTGGCCGTTCGACCCTCGGCAGTGCACATTTTATGTTTATGTTGGTTCGGGCCGTCGACCCTCGACATTTCTTGCGCATGATATTTACTGTGTATTTGCTGTGATTTATACATGTTTATGGCCAGTTATGAGAAAGAAGAATTGATGTGTTAAAATGTGAAATAAGTCGGATGTTTCTTATCCCTGATTATGATTTAAATTGTCAACTGAAATGACGAAAATTTAAAGTGTTAAACTTGGAAGGAGTTAATATTATTTATTCCTGGTTTTAATAAATTGCTTATGACATTCATGCTTAGTGTCTCACTTGGTTATACTAAATTGACCTCTAGCAAGTGTCTAATTCGACCTCTCGTCACTACCTCTATGAGGTTAGGCAGGCGACTTACTGAGTACACGTTTTCGTACTCATGCTACACTTGATGTGCATTTTTATTGCACAGGTACTTTCATAGCGATGAGGCTGGTTTGGAGACTTAGGCGAGCTGCATCATCCGGAGACGATCCGCAGCTGACAGAGTCTCCCTCGTATTGTACTTATTTTATTTTAAATTCCATTGTCCAATTTGTATCCCCGACAAGTTTTGTAATGATTGAATAAATTCTTAGAAATTGCTCATGCACATGTGACACCGGGTTCTGGGATGTGTTTGGGAACTATGTGCTAAAATGGAACATTTAAACCATCATATTTATTTAACGAATTTTATTCAATATTATGTAATAAAGCGAAAGGTAATAATTTCAAAAAATGTTAAAACATGAATTTATTTTAACTAATTAATGATTGGCTTGCCTGACGATGGTGTCCGACGCCATCACGACCTTAATATATTTTGGGTCGTGACACAAAATCAAGGAAGGTATGACAAATCCAATATTGAATGTTACACTTGTCACAAATTTGGTCATTTTTCTTGGGAGTGTAAAGATAATATGGAAGAGAAAAATAATTAATGGAGAGCAAAAATGAAGATGACGATGCCACTTTACTTCTCGCATGCAAAGGAGAAGAAAGGGTAGAAAAGAACCAATGGTACCTTGACTCCGGCGCAAGTAGCCATATTTGTGTAAAGAAGATTTTATTTTTAGAGCTTAAGGAGTTTAATGGTGGCACCATCACTATTGGAGACTCTTCACGAGTTAAAATCAAAGGAAAAAGTACGATGTTAATTCGTTTGAAAGATGGAAGTCATCAATTAATTTCTAATGTTATGTATGTACCGGAGATGAAAAGTAATATTCTATGTTTGGTACAACTTTTGGAGAAAAATTATGACATTCATTTGAAATATAAAAAGTTATTTATGAGAGATGAAAAAGGAAGATTGTTAGCCAAGGTTCTTATGGCTAATAATAAGATGTTTGTTTTGAATCTTCAATGTGATGTTCCAAGATATTGCTTTCATGTGCCAAAGATTCATCTTGTCTTTGGCATATGAGATTTGATCATTTGAATTTTGATAGCCTAAAGTTGATGAGCAAAAAGAGCATGGTCAATGGATTGCCAATAATTAATCATCCTAACTAGCTTTGTGAAGGATGTCTCCTTGGAAAGCAAGCAAGAAAAGACTTTCCTAAAGAGTCTTTGACTAGAGCAAGATGCCCATTGAAGTTGGTTCACATGAATGTGTGCGGACCGATCAAACCATCATCACTTGGTAAAAGTAACTATTTCTTACTTTTCATTGATGAACTTGGGTTTATTTTTTGAAGGTGAAATCAGAGGTGTTTGAAAGTTTCAGAAAATTCAAGAGCATGGTGGAAAAACAAAGTGGCTATCAAATTAAGTCACTTTGGTCCGACAATGATGGAGAATTCACCTCAAATGAATTCAAGGCTTTTTGTGACAAGAATGGAATTCGTCATTTTTTGACGGCTCCAAGATCACCACAGCAAAATGGCGTCGTAGAGAAAAAGAACCGAACGATTCTTAACATGGAAAGGGAGTATGTTGAAAAGAAAAAATATGCCAAAAGAGTTTTGACCTGAAACTGTTACTTGTGCGGTGTACTTATCAAATCGATGTCACACCAAAAGTGTTAGTTGCAAGATACCTCAAGAGGCTTGTAGTGGTTTCAAACCAAAAGTTTCTCACTTACGCATTTTTGGGAGCATTGCATATGCACATGTTCCGGATGAGAAGAGATCCAAGCTTGATGAAAAAAGTGAGAGGTATGTCTTTATTGGCTATGATCAAAGTTCTAAAGGTTATAAATTACATAACCTAAAAAATGGCCTTGGAATGGAAGACAAAAGAGAAAAATTACTCTTTTACTCCATTCTTTGAAGATGATGAAGAAGAAGATGCAGGGAAGCCTATTACACCACCTTCAAAACCTCCTCCACAAGCTCAAGAATCGGAGGAATCAAGTTCAAGTTCAAGCGAAAGGCCTCGCAAGACTAGAAGCTTTGGTGACTTGTATGAAAATACAGAAGGGGTTAGAAATGACTTGTATGATTTAACTCACTTTTGTTTGTTGGTAGATAGTGAACCCTTAGCTTATGAAGATGCTACCAAAAATTCAAAATGGAGAGATGCAATGGATGAAGAAATCAAGGCTATCAAGAAAAATGACACATGGGATGTCGCCACACTTCCAAAAGGAAAAAGTACTATTGGTGTCAAATGGGTGTACAAGTTGAAGAAATATTCAAAGGAAGAAGTAGAGAGATATAAAGCAAGACTGGTTGCCAAAGGCTACAAGCAAAATGCCGGTATTGAATATGATGAGGTATTTGCAACGGTTGCTCGCTTGGAGACAATACGATTTATAATTGCTTTGGCGGCACAAAAGCAATGGAAAATTCATCAAATGGACGTGAAGTCGGCCTTCTTGAATGGTGTTTTAGAGGAAGAGGTCTACATTGACCAACCTTTGGGCTATACAGTTAAAGGACAAGGAGAAAAAGTGTTAAAATTGAAGAAGGCTCTTTATGGCTTAAAACAAGCTCCACGAGCTTGGAATAGTAGAATCGACAAATATTTTCAAGCAAATGGTTTTTCAAAGTGCCCACATGAAGATGCACTTTATGTAAAGATTGCTAAAAATTGTGACATCTTACTTGTTTGTTTGTATGTAGATGATTTGATATTTACAGGAAATAGCCCAAAGATGTTTGAAGAATTCAAGAAAGCAATTGCAAGAGAATTTGAGATGACGAACATTGGTCTAACGTCCTACTATCTTTAAATCAAAGTGCAACAAAGGAAGGATGAAATTTTTATTTCTCAAGAGGAATATGCAAATGAGATTCTCAAGAAATTTGGGATGAAGAATTACAATCCCGTGAGCACCCCCGCTGAATGTGGAGTCAAAATATCCAAGCATGGAGATGGAGATAAAGTCAATCCCACACACTTCAAGAGTCTTGTTGGAAGATTGAGGTACTTGACATGTACAAGGCCGGATATTCTTTTTGGCGTTGGGCTTGTGAGTCGTTTATGGGAACTCCAACTACCTCACCTTTAAAGGTATCCAAAAGAATACTTGGGTACATCAAAGGTACGTTTGATTATGGAATATTTTATTCATCTTCCAAAGACTTCAAGCTTGTTGGCTATTGTGATAGTGATTGGGCTGGTGATATTGATGATAGAAAAAGTACTACCGGGTTTGTCTACTTTCTTGGAGATTCTGCATTTACATGAAATTCTAAGAAACAACCAATTGTGACATTGTCAATTTGTGAAGTGGAGTATGTAGCAGCATGTTCTTTTGTTTGTCATGCAATTTGGCTAAGGAGTTTGTTGGTAGAACTTCATCAACCGTAAAAGGATGCTACAAAGATTTTTGTTGACAACAAGTCGGCTATAGAGTTGGCCAGTAATCCAGTATTCCATAAAAGGAGCAAGCATATTGATACAATGTATCACTTTATTAGAGATTGTATATCTAATAAAGCTGTGGAGCTTGAGTATGTGAAGTGTCAGGATCAGATCGCTGATATTTTCACCAAGCCGTTGAAGACTGAATATTTTCAAAAGTTGAGGATGGCTCTTGGAGTGATGAAACAAGTTTAAGGGGGATGTTAAAAATATTAAACTTGTTTAGATTAATTTATATTTGTCCACATGTTTCTAGACTTGTTTACATATGTCCACATTTATTTAGACTTGTTCACACTAGTTCATGAATTAGTTTGATGGCAAGATACATGTATTAGAAGTGTGAATGTCTTTATGTAGGGTGTGAACTTGTGTGGACATAGTCAGTATATTCGCATGCAGGTTAGGCAAGATACATGTATTAGTTCTCCTATAAATACCCATGTATGCTAGCCATTTGAAGTCAAGTCAAGTTGAATGAAAATCATCCTTCCTCCCAGGGGTGGATCTATGTAGAGGTGACGGGGTGGTACGCCACCCAGTCGTCGGATAAAATTTCATGTACTCAGTAGTGTTTCACTAGTATTTCATGTGGAAAAAGTATATAAATTGTTTGTGACACCCCATATCTCAATATGGTTGTAGGTGCCATGGTCAAAGTAACGCATTTCAAGTCCAGCACTAAGGATCGATCCTTCTTTAAGTTATATTGAGTACCTTTTTGTGTTCCTTTTTTCAGATTATTTTCTTTTCTTATCTTTTTCTTAATTTATTTTATCTTCATCTTGATATTTTCTCTATATACAATCTCATTTTTATTAGTAGTTCTTTAGATTATAAAAGTATATTTGCCTATGTTTTCTCGTTCTAGATCTCAATTTTTAAAATTTGAATATGTTTTTAATCATTTTTCTTCTTTAAGTAGTTAATATTATTTTTTCCTCGAAAGGACAAAATATATTGAGTGTTGTTATTATGTGTTTTTATTTATGCACCAAAAGATCTTTTAAACAAACCAAATTAACAGAAAATGGATCGAGCTGAACCGAACCGAACCGAACCGAATTAATTTAAAATATAGTGAACTGGCCAAATGCATGTATACCTAATAAATTTAACCTCTACGACTACTGGTAAGTTTATATTAAATACAGTGGCACCCGCAACCATCAAATCCTGGATCCGCCTCTGCTTGCTCCACTTCTCTTATACTGAGTTTTGAGTGTTTGTGAGTTGTCTTGGTCTCCCCAATATTCCAACAAGCTATTCACGACTTGGGTTTAGGGTTTGAGTTCAAGAACCTAGGAGACGTCAATATCAGTTTGATTAGAGAATTATATGTTGGATGGGATCTTGGAAATGAGGAGCAGGTTATGCCTATTCGTGGGAGGTTGATTAACAATTTTGCTCTTGCACTATGTAACCTTTTGGAGGCACCTGATATGTTGCATACTCTATTGGCCAATTTTATTGACCAGTCCTCCTACAGAGATGTTAGACACACTTTGCATGGTGTCAACTCCAATGCTACCTGGATTCCGCGCAAAAGAACGCACAACCGCATTAAGCTACCCAAAGAATAAGTTCAACAAGGTTGCCAAAATTTGGCTAAGCCTAGTAAACACAAGGCTAGTACCATGTGACCGAGACATAGATATTGGTCGGGATAGAGTTTGTCTGTTGTACTTTCTGATGACACGATATCGAGTTAATGTAGGACAGCTGATATGCCACCAGATGATGCAGGTTCATAGGAGTAAGAGAGTTGTAGGCTATTCTTTGGAAATATGCTTACTCGTTACTTGTGGAAAGAGGAGGTAGATGAGGAGCCTAAGTTTGACATGATCTTTCCCGTAGCTCCTCGTGACATAGATATCAATAGTGTTCGGGGAAAGATGATGATGATGGGAGGACGTTAAATACTGCCAAGCGTTAGGCTCATCTCTATGGGATGTTAGACTTGCAACTGCAGATTGGTTGTAGACCCGTCACTACAGACGAGTATACATAGCTGGATGCAGAGGCGGACCTAGGATTCGAGCATGACGGGGTAATATTATATATGCTAATCATCAGTGATAAAATTCGGCATGTAACTTTTTAAAACTTAATGATTATGATGACTTATCATCCAAGTATTAACGAAAAGAAGTTCTAAAGAAAAAGAAAGCACTAAAAGGGGAGAGACAGAGAGAAAGTTCTTCGCAAAAGAGCGTTCAAACTTAAAATTATCAAAGACTTACTAAAAAAATTAAGATTAAGAGTATGTTAACACTAAAAGAATTGAAGAATAGTCTTAAACTATTAGTTTTCATTGCCAATTTAGAGTAATTGTTAAAGAAGATTGTGACAGAAGATTTGTATTTTTCTATTTGTGGAGCGATAAGTTGTGATTTAAGGTTTTCAATTTTAAGGAAGGAATTTTCAAAAAAATAATAAAATTAATTAAGTTGACTATTTTGCATTAGTACTAAACTATAACTGAATTTTAAAAAAAGAAGAAGATAAAAGTAAAAAATAAAGTAATTTGCTATTAAATAAAAATTACGTTGTATTCAAAGAACTAAAATAAAAAAGAGGAGAAAAGACTGAGGAAAACTTCGGGTGGTTTCGAACCCGCATCACCACGACATATGAGAGGATTTAAGTGCCCAAAGCAACCATTTCTTTCATCCGTCACTTTATGGTTGAGGGTACCATTAAAATATTTAAGGGGTCATGTATATAAGTACAAATATATATAAGATGTATATACATAATTTTTATCGAGGCTAACGGGGTCACGTGACCCCTCAACCACCAATATAGGTCCGCCCTTGGCTGGATGAGTATTTCCGCTCCATAACCTTGCACAACATTTGGATGGGATTGCTGATGGACAGGGTATACCTTCTGATGAGGATATCAACAGACCTGAACGCTCTGTGCAAGGTAAGGAAGAACAGGTTGAAGCAGAAGCTGACAATGGAGATGAGGATCTTGGCAAGGATGTCGATCATTGGGAAGGGGCGGACAGAGCCTTTTTCACTGAGAATGACTTTGATGATTGACCGGGGGTTTCTTATCCACCCTTGCTAATTTTGAATTGTTTCTGCATTTAAGACACTACATCTTTCTAAGTGTGGTGTAGGTTATTCTCTTTGGTCTGTAGTATTATAGTAGTACATTTGTAGCTTCTTGTTTTGTTAAGTAGCTTCTTATTTATCATTTTAGTGTGTCCCATTTAATATAGTAAAACAATATCCGTTAGTGTAATATTTTTAATAGGAGCTTAATTTGAAAAAGAAAAAAAAAATAAATAGAAAAGATTTGACTTTTCCCGACGTTGGATTTCCTAGACATTTTTCTTGAAGGATTAAAATATTTTATATATATATATATATACACACACACGTCTTTTGGTTTTTCTTAGTTAGTAATCCCCGTGATTTTTCTTTGTGCCTCGGTTGTTCTTCATGGAATGTAACTTGAACCAAGTAGCTTTTCTTTTTAGAGTTGAATTTAGGGAATAAAGGAAGAGAAGAAGAATGCGGGTTTAAGTGTCTTTCGACTTGTTTGATGGTCGCATATGTAGGTCTTGGCATGTGTTTCACCTTCCCTTTGTGCTAAATTTATGATGATGCCTTGATAATAATGAATAGCATGTGTTACGACTCCTAGGGCTCAGTTGCTTTACTCGTGGTCACTTTGTGCTTAATGTTTAATATATCTCTTGGTTTTGTGAATCATTTTTTGATTAGAGAGTACGAATGGAATCAACCTTAGTGAGTCATGTGCCATGTGTGAAGTGAGTTCTTTGTGTGCTCCATGTATTGCATTTGGATCTAGAACTTGCCCGGAATTTGAATTGAAGCGAAATCCTAGATGTTGCTCGATTTGAAAAATGATAGTAGGAGTTCTTTTATCCCTTTTGAGCCTATTGCTTATAACAAACAAAATCATCCCTTGTGAGAACTTTTAAGCCTATAAGCCTTTCTTTTGGAACCCACATTACATGCCTATATCCTTTTGTTCTTAATTGAACTACGTTGATCCTTACCTCTGAGAGGACTTGAGTTATAAAGATAGAATTAGAGAGAAGTAATGGGGAAATTTGAGATAGCTTTTGAGTGGAACCAATGGAAGGAAAAAGGTGCATGTTAATGTGTCTGAAAACATTTGGATGTGTCAGAAAGCATTCATGCCATGTGTGAAGTGAGTTCTTTGTGTGCTCCATGTATTGCATTTGGATCTAGAACCTGCCCGGAATGTGAGTTGAAGCGAAAATCCTAGGTGTTACTCGATTTTAAAAATGATGTTAGGCGTTCTTTGATTCCTTTTGAGCTTTATTGCTTATAACAAACAAATCATCCCTAGTGAGAAATTTTAAGCCTATAAGCCTTTCCTTTGGAACCCACATTACAAGCCTATATCCTTTTGTTCTTTATTGAACTACTTTAATCCTTACCTCTGAGAGGACAAGAAGTAATGGGGGAATTTGGGACAGCTTTTGAGTGGAATCAATAGAAGTAAAAAAGGTGCATGTGAATGTGTCAGAAAGCACCGCTAGCACGGTGAAAGAATGAAATTAAAAAGGGGACGAGAAATAAATGAAAAATTATATGTATATACTTAAAAAAAAGAGATAAAGACTTCTAGTCCTTGCTATTGAATATGAGTTATAGTAATGCTTAAATAAAGAGGGAACATGTCTAGGGGTGATCTCACTTGTGATGTTTTAAGCGAATTGAAGAGAGTTTGCACTTAAAGTTAATTATGTAATGTGTCAAAATGCTTAGAAGGGTTAATCACTATTTCTTACCCAAAAAGGTAGTAAGTTAACATACTACATGAAGGTAGTAAGTTAGTAAGGTACCCATTTTTTACTTTACCCAAAATACCCCTTATAGCAAACAAACAGTGTGATAATGTGAGGGACTGCTTTGTCCTTTCACCAAAGGCCAAATTCAGTTCTTCTTCTCTCTTCCTCCCCTCTCCTTGTTCTCTCATATTCAACTTTCTTTTCCAATCCCAAGGACTTTTCCACTGCTAAATTGTCGATTTTCTCACAGGTTTCAACCAATAAAATTTTTCTAATGCTACACTCAAAGAAAAACTATATTGAAAATCTGAAAAAACAAATCAAACCCATATTGGTTAGAATTCGAATTCAAGTTTTAAATCACTCATGTTCACCCTCGACAAATTTGTTGTTCATGTTCTCTCCTATGCGATTATACTCTTTTTCAAATTCACCGGGAAAACAAATGAAAGAAGCCGTGAACGTAGCTTGTCAACCAAAAAGATCTTCTAACTCATCACTCCTAACTTTGATTTTCTTCTCAGAAAACACTAATGGCTGGAAGATTTCATTTTAAAAATACAATTTAAAGTAGAAACTGAAGTTAAAAAATGAAGGGAGGGGGCGTTAAGAAAAAGGTGAATCTGAGAAGAATTTGTAGAGAAGCAAAATCAATTTCCTTCTCTTCTCGAGAAAGAAATGCCAGGTGGGGTAGGGAGGAAAGAGTTTGATGTGGAAAAGAAAAAAAAAACTTTTAGTGTGTAAATTGTTTACTTATTGTTAAGGATATTTTTGGGTAAAGCAAAAATGGCTACCTTGTTAAGTTACTACTTGTATGTAGTATGTTAGCAAGACCCTATATATGTATATATATATATCCTACCTATCCCTTAGCCCGGATTACAACCATAACAAAGTCCAAGTTGATTTTAGATTGAGCGGTCCTACATTAGTAGATGTTTGCATAATAGGCAAGCCTATTGTACTATTTACATGCATGAGACATCTGAGAGACTTATTCATTGAAATTTTTGTTGTGAGAGCACAAGGGTTCACGATAGATAAATCACGTTATTAGACTTATCTGTTAGATGGGGTATTCAAGCCTTGAGTATATTGTGACATTGAGTTAGTTCTCGAGGCTAGGATTATTATGGGCATGTTGTTCATGTTCTGAAATTTTTTGGAAGGTGGCATGAATTATTGGAAGTGCTTGATGGATGGATGTGATGGAGCTTAAGTGTCCCTATCGAACATGGTCAAAGGTGTTGATGCTTGATGGGGCGACGTCATGAGTTCCTTTGGTTTTGGTTAACTCGAGGGCGAGCAACGTTTAAGTGTGGGGTGTTGATGCAAGGATAATATGTTATATTTATATCATCATTTATTAACTTGTAAATGTTAATGATATTTGTTATGATTGCGCTTAATTGAATTGTTTTTGTGTGTAGGTTCATTTGGGATGGAAGTTGAATGAAAATTGGACTAGAGGCATCGAAGATAACAAAATAGAGCACGAAAGGAACCATGGCGTGAATCCATAGTCAGACCTCACCTCTATGGGCGCCAGACAAGGCATAAGGCACCCTCTACATCGCACCAAGCATGGCTTCGTGATGTCCAAGACGAGGTTCCAAGGGCGCGGGCACCCAGCCATGTCCGAAGCACTTTGACTCCTACTCAGTTTAGGACTTAGGTATTCTGACTCTAGTTGTAACCTAGCATATAAATACTTCTTGAAAACTTATTTTTGGGGGTTAGACAAGTTGAGAAGAGGAATATATCGTCGGAATAATTGCAAGCAACGGATATACCCAATTCTTCGTCCAGATCTTCCTAGTTTGTAGTCTCATGTTTTCAGTTATGCATATGGTTGTTTGCGTGATTATGAGTAGTTAAACTTTTATCTATAGTTTTATTTAATCCTTTAGAGGATGCACTTTCGTATATCCCATATAATTTTGCCTTGAATTTCTCTCTTTGTTCAACTACTTGCTAAATTTAGTTAATTGAATGGCCATCAATTAGCGGTTCCTATTTATTGTGCTTTACTTATGAAAGATTGCATATTTAGGAAGTCATTGAACATTGTTACTCCTGAAGTATATGTGTTACTCCTAAATTATATGAGAAATCAGTACGAAACTGTTTAACCAAAGAATTAGATCCTTTGACTAAAGCTATTTTTAGGATGAACACGGGTTACTGATAATCAAGGAAATAGAGAAAAATGAATAACAGACAATATTACAGAAATATAGAAAAGTGAAGTCAATTATATTCGACAATCAGATGCCTTTACAAGCTGTATTCCCCTCCCTTATATAGGAGATTCCTATAACGTACAACTCTTGCGATGATTGCTCATTAATGACTAATTATGATATTAATGAGGCGTTACAAATGATAACGGTAATTGGGGTACGGTTACATGACATTCAAGTAATCAATTGTGGGTCTTTGAATCTTCCTGTAGCGTTTTCCTGTGTCCACGTGACTGGCTGAGTTGTCAAAAGCTGGCTTACATGTGAAATTTTTTTTTACCAATACAGATAGTGCCCCCACTTACAATATATTTAACGATTAATATTTTGTAAATGTATATTCATTTACGGCGGGAATATTTTTCCGCCTCTTTTCCTCGAATCATTGAATCCTTCTATGCACCATAGGCGTCGTTTGTCACTTCCATTTAATTCCCATACCACATATCCTTTTTCGGATTGGTTCTGCATTTACTCGACACCTTTTAGGGCTTTTTGCGGCTGTGCCAGTCCCGTAGTGACATCTTTAATTATGACTTTTCATCATTATTTTTCTTTTTTCCCATGTTTGACGGTTGTCATCAAGTATAAATACCTTTCTTCTTTTCTTTGCTTCCACGAAACACTTTTCTAACTTTGTCTTTTGTAAAGAACTTTCTTCTTGCCTTTGTAAAGATGTTTTCTTCAAACCAACCTTAGGGAGTAATAGATATTGAAAATTTAACGCCATCTTCTGCTCCGACTAGGAGTTGGAGGTGTGATAGACTTAGAAGTTTAGGATCCACTCCTTCGAGGGGCTCCTCTTCTTCTCAGATAGTTCCTTCTCCTTCCACTAGATCTCTAGTTTCTCCGAGGTTTAGGGTTTCTCGGTTTTTGTCTAGAGGTAGAGGTGAACGCCTTCATGAACCTGGAGTTGATGAAATTGTCCCTGCTGATTTTGTTTTTTCTAGGGATAGTCATGTTCTTATAGACCAATCTTCTTCCCTTTAAAGTGTCGAAAGGTATCCAACCCTTATAACTGAGGGTCAGATTTCCCTTATTCGTAGGAAGTGCTTTTGGATGCCTGATTTCCCTATCTATATTCCGAATAGTAATCAAAGAATAACCTCTTACGAGATGAGATATTCTTTTGTTTATACGTAGCCTTTCACTCTAGGGTTTAGACCCCCCATTGACCCAGTCATAATTGAATTATGTCATTTTTTGAATATCTGCTTAGGACAAGTTGGTCCGCTTCTCTGGTGAGTTGTCGCATGTATAGGAGTTTGGCTTCTTTAGCCTCAGTTCCTTTTACTTTCAACCATCTTATTCATCTCTACTCTCCTGCCTTATTTTGTGAAGGGGATTTTACTCTGACTGCTGGTAACCCCTGGAGATGATAAGGATAGTGGTTGGTACCTCCGGTATGTTGTTGTACCCACTGTTGGTTTAGTGGGTGAAAAAAATCTTCCCTTCCCTGAGAAATGGAATCGCGTACGTGAGTATGCTTTAGCTCACTTTTATTTACTTTTCCTCGTTTTGACTTGAGATGTTTTATTAACACCGTATTTGTTTCTTCTTCTCTCATCAATCATGAATACTGTTAAGAATGTCTCTGATATCCGTGATTGGGTAGAAAAATTATTGTATGTTCCTCCTTTAGAAGAGAGATCTTGGAAGTAACTCGCTGGGCGGTATGGTTGGCATGTAAAGACCCACGGTAAGTGAAACTCTTGTTCTTGCTTCTTTCCTTACTCCAGTCTCTTCTTTATTTGTCGTTTAACTTTTTCCCTTATAATAGGGTTCTCTGCTCGTGGGGTGTTTGCTTCATCTATCCCGAAGATGTTTTTGGCTCAGGCCTAAGAAATTATTGTCAGTTCATCTTCATCTAAAAGGAAGATTGGTGAGTCTCGTTCCGTAGAAGAAGAAGAAGAAGAAGAAGAAGAAGAAGAATGTTCTTTAGTACACAGGCCACGGAGAAGGCGAGTGGTTTCAGATGATGAGCTTACTCCCTTGACCTTGCATTCTGTGTCTGTGGTTGAGCCCTCTGTCCTTGATGATGTTTCACATTCCCCTATTCATGAAGGTATTGATCTTACTCCTGAAGATGTCCCTTTGGCTCCTGTCTCTCCTGCTTCTTTCAGAGAAGCTATCTCATCTGATCCTTTGGCTATTTTGGCTTCTGCTGTTGCTTTGCCCATAACTTCCTCGACTGTTCAATCCTCCGTGCCTGCTTCTTTGCCCGTGCCTTCTCCAGCTCCTCAACCCTCCGTGCCTATTACTGTTTCATCTTTCCTGCTTCCATGCCTTCCGTTAGGGAAGTAGGGTCTTCCAGCAGACAGATGCGGCAGGTGGTAATAGAAGTTCCAGCTGAGGGGAATCTTTTCAAGAAAATGGGTGAGCCCGAAGTGTGGCTCAAGACTTTGATAGGTCCCTCTGAGAAAGCCAAGCTAGCCAGCCACGGTGCTCTTACATGGGCCAATGAGGTCGTGCATACTTCTTTGAAGGTATGTTGCAAGTTATCCTCTTTCATTTTCGTATATGAAATTTACCATATTTGACTGGTTTATTTCTTGTAGATTAACCTTATAGGCATGGAGCTTATGAAGAGGATTTCAAACACGGACCAGGAGAAAAAAGAGTTGCAGGCCGATGCTGATAATTGGAAAGCACAATATGATATCCTAAGGATTGACATGGATGCTTTAGAAGAGGAAATGAGTACCTTGAAGCGGCAGATGAGACTCATGGAAGAAGAACTAGTAGTAGAGAAGGCTTCTTCCAGAAAAGCTGATAAAGACAAGAGTGTTCTAGAGTCTTCCTCCATTGAGCATTTGTCCCGTGCCTCAGAGGAGTTTAGAGACTTGAAAAACTTGTTGGGGGCAGAAGGAGGAATACTCAGGCGAGCTTGTGCAATCAGTCACTCGTACTCAAGAGGATCTTCGTAAGATTTTAGACAAAGCTCAAACTCTAGGTGAGTCGATTGTACCGTTAAGGGCCACCCCTGAAGCTGCGGAAGCGAAAAAGGACGGATTGTGAGCTGAGCTTCAAGTATGGGCAAAGGATTATAAAGATCTTGAAGACGTGGCTACTGTCGATGTGAGCTGGGCATACATGGATTCTAGCCTTGACACATTGATGGAAATGAGTCAAGAGGGTTTCGATCTTTGTGCTGAAATAGCTAAAACTAAGGAAGCCATGAAGAAGACTCAACAAGGTCATAACCTTTGTTCACCTAATGGTGAGACTCCAGCCGCTCATGCATCTTCATCCCTAGTTGCTACCGCTCCTTCTTCCAGTGAAGTCAACCCTTCTCTTGAAGAAGTTTAGTTGGTTCATCCCCCCTTTTTTTTCCTTTGTCCCAATTGGTGGTTACCCC
This sequence comes from Nicotiana knightiana, assembly GCA_005239525.1. NCBI lineage: Eukaryota > Viridiplantae > Streptophyta > Magnoliopsida > Solanales > Solanaceae > Nicotiana > Nicotiana knightiana. The sequence continues at coordinate 192,310 of ML393586.1, forward strand.
CAGTCCCATCGGGGGTAAATTTGGATTTCTTTAAAGTCTCCAAATGACAACTTAGGGGCATCTCAATGTATATATAAAAAAATTCCATACAGCTAAGTATAAGTTAATACTTAGTTTTTTGCTTAGTTGTTTTAATATATTAATTCTAATATGACTTTTGTTGAGTTTTTGTTTCACTCTTTAAGTCATGCTTCATTTTTTGAGGTTTTAGTTTTACCTCAGAGTTTTGCATGTAGAATGCTTTAGATTACTCGTACCTTTTTTGTAATAGGCACGGTGTCATATTAAACGTGTGCCTTTTATAGTAGGCATAGTTTATGGAAGAGGGCCTTTTATAATTGTCATAAAGAAGACGTCTCAACTTCATGATAATGCAATAGAGTGATAGGAATTTTACACACGTTTAAGAATGTTTCCAAGGAAAGTTTTTTGGTTGAACTTCCATGACATTTTACATGTGTTTGGTTATCATCTAAAACTCATGTTGCAACTGTTTTTGTTTAACATATTTGATATACTCTTGTATTTCATAATTGTTTTTCATAGGTAACAGTTTTTCGATATTAATACAAGGAAACAACTGTTTTTTACTAGTAACAGTTTTTATAAAGATTGGGGTTTTTACCCGCAACTGTTTGGAAACAGTTTTCTAATAAGTACGAGGAAAATGTTTTCTAATTTATAACTATTTTTATTTGATAACTATTTCTTGAATAAATACAAGGATTTAGATGTTTCATCCATATCTGTTTTATTTGATAACAGTTTTTTGAATGAGTACATTGATGATGATCTTTTACCCCTAACTATTTTTGTTACAACAGCTTTGAATAAGTATAAAGATGTACATTTCTTTCTCGTGACNACTCTTTTGATTTATTTCGATTATGCTCGTATCACTTGTCTCGTTTGGTAGATGGGTCTTCAGGCTCGAGCTTTTGACTTTCTAATAGTCTTCTTTTCTTCTTCTTAGCCTTCACTACTGTATAGTCCCCCAAGTGTTTGAGCTTTGAAGAATGAAATCTCGAGCACTTGATTATTCCTTCCTTGCGGTCCTTTTCCTGAAAAGGAAAAATATTCCGGACTCGAAGGTATATATTTTTTTAGATGATCACTGCTTAACCCTTTAAAAGGTCCATCAGAAAGAGTAACCCTAGACCGGGAATTGTGTTATTTCCTCTCGTCTTTGCAGGTCTAATATCATCATCTGAAAAAAGTTAGTAAAATTTTTAAATATGCAAAATAAAATGGAACGTACGATACCTGACAGGGGGGGGTATTCTTTTCCTTAGAAGTAATACTTCTTTAGGTGGATGGCGTTTCAACTTGTTTGTAGAACTCTGCCATCCATAGCTTCCAAATCATAGGCGTGTTTCCCAGCTATGCCTCGGATTTTGTAAGGTCCTTCTCAGTTTGGATTTAGCTTTCCTGCACCTGCTTCTTTCGTTGATTGAAAGACTTTTTTGAGGACGAAGTCCCCAATCTTGAAGTACCTGTGATGAGCTTTACGGTTGTAATAACGCTCTACGATTTGTTTTTGAGCTGCCAACCGTAGCAATGCTGCTTCTCTCTGTTGTTCGAGCAGGTCTAGGTTGGTCCTCAATTCATCGTCGTTTTCTCCCTCCATGGTTGTTGAGAACCTTATGCTTGGTTTGCCAATCTCCACAGGTATTAAGGCTTCTGATCCATAAACAAGTGCGAACGGAGTTTCTCCCGTGGCTATTTTTGAAGTTGTTTTGTATGCCCATAGTACCGCTCGTAACTCATCAGGCCAGTTTCCTTTGGATTTATCCAGCCGCTTCTTTAGATTGTTGATGATGACCTTATTCGTTGACTCAGCTTGACCATTAGCCACGGGGTGGTACGGCGTTGAAGTGATCCGCTTGATTTGCCAACTTTCGAAGAATTCTGTGATTTGCGAGCNATCTACCCATTTTGTAAAATAGTCGGTTAGCACGAGTAAAAACTGTACTTGTCCTTTAGTTGTGGGAAGAGGTCCCACTATGTCCATACCCCATTTCATGAAAGGCCATGGGGATATTATTTGATGCAATAATTCCGCTGGTCGATGCATGTAATTGGCAAACCTTTTGCGCCTGTCACATTTGGATGCGAAGTTCTCGGCTTCTTCTTCCATCTTAGGCCAATAGTATACAACTCTAGTTAGGGTTTTCAATAAGGATCTCGCCCTTGAGTGATTTCCACAGTGTCCTTCGTGGACTTCTTTCATCACAAATTCCATTTAGATAGGTCCGAGGCATTTAGCTAGGGGTCATCCGAACATCTTACGATAAAGCGAGTTGCGAATAAGGCAGTACCGTGCAACTTTGCGGGGAAGTGCTTGAGCTGCTTTCTTGTCTTCAGGTACGGTGCTATTCTGCAAAAAAATAAGAATTTCGTTTCTCCAGTCCCAAGTTAAGTTGTAGAAAGTTACCTCATTCCTGTCCTAGTCTATTATTGAATAAAATAGTTGGATGACAATTGCATTGTCTTTGTTCGTTACTTCCGTGACTGCTGTGAGGTTAGCTAATGCATCTGCTTCTGCATTTTCCTCTCTAGGTATTTGCATTACCTTCCATGTTTTGAATTGTCTCACGAGCTCTCGTGCTTTTTCAAGATACTGTTGCATTCTAGTCTCTCAAGCGATGTAAGTCCCTTGTATCTGATTTTCTATCAGTTGGGAGTCACTATTGATCACAATTTGCTCGATTGAGAGCTCATGTGCGAGTTCAAGCCCTGCAATAATAGCTTCGTACTCTGCTTCATTGTTAATTATAGGATAACACTTGATAGCTTGCCGTGTCTTTGCACCCGTGGGTGATATTAAGACTATGCCTAAGCCGGCACCTTTTATATTTGAAGAACCATCGGTGAACAAGGTCCATAGGCCTGGATTAGCACAGTTAAAGAGTTGTAACTCTTTTTCTACTTCAGGTACAATGCTATTACTAAAGCCAGCAATAAAATAAACTAGTATTTGAGACTCAATTGCAGTCCTAGGCTGATAGATTATTTCATGCTCACTTAATTCTATGGCCCACTTGGCTAATCTTCCTGACAATTCCTGTTTATGCAGAATATTTCTTAAAGGATATGAGGTCACAACGGTGATTGGGTGGCATTGAAAATATGGTCGTAATTTTCTAGATGCCATTATTAAAGCTAAGGCTAACTTTTCCAGATGTGGATATCTAGTCTCAACATCTAGCAAAGTTTTACTTACATAATAGGTAGGTGATTGTTTACCTTTTTCTTCTCTTACCAGTATTGCACTTACAACAATTTTTGAGACAGCCAGGTAGATGTACAATCTTTCCCCTTCTATTGTCTTTGAAAGCAGTGGTGGTTTCGATAGATAAATCTTCAGATTCTTGAGGGCTTGCTGACATTGTTCAGTCCATTCGAACTGATTCTGATTTTTGAGAACTGAGAAGAATTTAAAATTTTTTCGGAAGACTTAGAAATAAACTTTCCCAAAGCTGCTATTCTCCCTGTTAGTCTTTGAACATCCTTTTTTTTTGTTAAAGTATTAGGTATTTCCTCTATAGCTTTAATTTGAGCGGGATTTATCTCTATTCCTCTGTTCGATACAAGAAAACCCAAAAATTTGCCCGATTGCACTCCAAAAGCGCATTTCTCTGGATTTAGCTTCATATTATACCTGCGTAAAATATCAAAAGCAGTAGAGAGATGCTGGAAATGGTCTTGTGCTTGTGTTGATTTTACCAACATATCATCAATATAGACTTCCATCGTCTTTCCAAGATGTTCTTGGAACATTTTAGTCACTAACCTTTGATAGGTGGATCAAGCATTTTTCAAGCCAAAAGGCATAAATTTATAACAGTAAGTCTCCCTATTTGTAATGAAGGAAGTTTTTTTCTCATCTGAGGGATTCATTTTAATTTGATTATATCCAGAATATGCATCTAAGAAGCTCAATAATTCATGACCTGTTGTGGCACCAATCATTTGATCTATATGTGGCAATGGGAATGAACCTTTGGGGAATGCTTTATTTAAGTCAGTATAATCTACGCATACTCTCCACTTGTCATTCTTTTTAGGTACTACCACGGTGTTTGCTAGCCAGTTAGGGTACGTTACCTCTCGTATCGAACCAATCTTCAAGAGTTTATGTACCTCTTCGTCGATCACTTGGTTCTTGAATGGTCCTTGCTTTCTTTTCTTCTCTTTGAGCGAGGCCCAGCCTCGTGCTTATATACACTTTCTGCTCAGGCTTTTATTCAGATAATGGAACAGCTTCGAGCTCCTCCGTAGTTGTTTTGATGTGCTTATCTTCCTCCAGTTCATGAATGACGTCCGATATGGAATCTGCATCTGTGTGGTATAGTACACCTTCCGTGGTAACTTGATTCTCCTTCTCGTAAGTATTTCCTTTCATACATGTTTCAGCAATAATACCTTCCGTACCTATTTGGGTAGTAATTCCTTCCATGCCTGTTTGGGCGGCGTTACCTGCTTGGGAGATTCCCTTATCTCGTAACTCTTCCACCTCTATTTTCTTATTGTAGTGTATCACAGAGTTTATATTTCTTATGGTCTACTGATCGTCTTTGATTTGGTTAATCCCCCATTCAGAGAGGAATTTAATTACTTGATGCAACGTGGAGGGTATTGGTTTGCATGTCGTGGATCCATGGCCTTCCCACGATCACGTTATAAGCCATGTCATTATCGATGACTTGGAACCTGGTACTTTTGATCACCCCCTCAGCATAAGTGCTAAGCTTAACTTCTCCTTTTGTTATAACCGTAGAGTTATCAAACCATGATATGGCTCATGCCCTTGGGATTACTTGATTCCACAGTAGCATTTCTTCCACGACTCTTAGCAAAATGATATTGACTGAACTGCCTGGATCAATAAATACTCTTTTTACGTTAGTGTCATGAATAAGTAAAGATATTACCAGAGCATCATTGTGCGGAAGCATTAATCCGCCGATATCTGCATCATCGAAGGTTATATCTTCTTCTTCCATATTTTCACGAGCCCGTTTTGTATGAGTAATTGTGAACTTTGTGGTTGTTTTGCAGATCACTCCGTTTACTTATTCACCTATGTGTATCACGTTGACGTTTCGTTTTGGAGAATGAGGCTTTAGGGGTTCCTGCATGTTCCTCATATATGCCTGTTTACCTTTATCACTAAAGAATTCTGTTAAATAGACCTATTTCAATAAATTTTCTACTACACCTTCTAAAAATCTGCAATCCGTAATTTTGTGCCCATGATCGTTATGGAATTCACACCAGTGATTTGGGTACCTTCTACTTGGATTTGACCGCATCTATTTGGGCCACTTAACCTTGTCTCCCATGTTCCTCACTATTGAGACAAGTTCAGTAGTACTTACATTAAAGGTATGATCCTCAATTTGAGTATTACCTCTAGGTCGTTCATCTCGATCTTTACTGGATCTAGACGAGTATGAGACTACGTCTCCTCCTTGTGGTCTATAGTCCGACCTAGTGTTTTCGAACCTGGGGCTAATATTGCGTCCCGAGGGTCCTAAGTAAGGATTGTACCTATTTTTACCTGATCTTCTATCTAATTTAGAATGTCTGGATCTGGAATGATCTTCATCTCTCGAACGAGCAATGATATCTTCTTCTATTCTGACTTTAGTACTATAACTGTTATATACATCATTCCATGTTGTAGCGGGGAATTCTCTTAGAATTTCCTTAAGTCGTCTCGTGGCTTCTGAGATTTTATCGTTTAGGTTGCTTGCAAATGCCGTGGCTGCCCAATTATTAGGCACCCTGGGTAACTGCATTCTTTCTCGTTGAAAACTGTCTACAAACTCATAGAGTAGTTCTGTGTCTCCTTGTTTTATTTTGAGTATGTCTTCCATTCTCTTCTCAACTTTTTGTGCACCAGAGTGTGCTTTTATAAAAGAATCTGCAAGCTCAGCAAAAGAGTGAATAGAATTTTCAGGGAGAAGAGAATACCAGGTTAGGGCCCCTTTGGTAAGTGTTTCCCCAAATTTTTTGACATGGACTGATTCAATCTCTTGTTTTGTTAAGTCGTTGCCTTTTACCCTAGTAGTGAAAGCAGTCACATAGTCACGTGGTTAAGTTGTTCCATCATATTTGGGAACGTCAGGCATTTTAAACTTCTTCGGTATAGGCAAGGGTACGGCACTTGGCTTCCAAGGTTGTTGAGAATACCTATCAACATCAATGCCTTTGATGATAGGTGGTACTCCAGGAATTTGTTCGATGCGATCGTTCTACTTCTTCATCTGTTTCTGCATGGTTAGCAGTAAATTTTGTAATTCTGAGTTATTAGATATACCTGATCTCGTTTCGAGAGATTCATTAGGAGTATCTCCTCTTCCCGAGTTTGCCAACCCAGATTGAGGATTTTCCATGGTGATGGTATGATTGGGGGGTGGCATCGGTAGTGTAGGTAACGCTTCCGGTAATCCTCTCACAAATTCTTGCAAAACCTGGCTCACATACTCTGCAATCATTTGCTTTACACGATCTTGTTCCATAGTTTGATCATTATCACCATTGTTGTTATTGGATCTTTGTGGGGATTGTTCCCTTGAACCACGTGGGGTTCCTGAAGGCGATGGAATTAGGGTTCCACTCCTTTGCTGGTTGTTGTCGTTGAAGTTTGGCATAGTTCAGAGGATATCACTTGAAAACCAAACAAAGATTATCAGATTCCCGACAACGGTACCAATTTGTTTAACCAAAGAATTAGACCCTTCGACTAAAGCTATTTTTAGGATGAACACGAGTTACTAATAATCAATGAAATAGAGAAAAATGAATAACATACAATATTACAGAAATATAGAAAAGCGAAGTCAATTATATTCGAGAATCAGATGCCTTTACAAGCTTTATTACCCTCCTTTATATAGGAGATTCCTATAACGTACAACTCTTGTTATGGTTGCTCATTAATGAATGACGTTAGAGTAATCAATTGTGGGTTTTTGAATTTTCCCGTAGCTTTGTCTAGATTCATTCTGACCGTGCCTCTCCCCCTTTTTGATCAGTTTGAGTTTCCCGTGGCTGATAAACTCGAGGGTTTACTGAATCGTGTCTCTTTGTTCCGTACCTCTTCAAAGAATCACATCCAGCTGTGGCGTTTTCCTTTGTCCACGTGACTGACTGAGTTGTCAAAACCTGGCTTACGTATGAAATTCCTTTTTACTAATACAGAAACTATTTAAGGTGGGATTGGAGATAACGAAACCTTGTCATAATCATAGTGAGCAAAGAAAAAGAACAACTAGCGTAATTCGAGAGAGTGAGTCTAGTAGACTATCGTAGTTACTTGAGAGAGAATTATAGTATCCAAAGTGATCACGATCCTTAGAGAACAACTAGGTGAAATTAGAGCGAATATAGGGGGAAGGATTTCGACAATTGGGGGAAATCAAGCTCTTGGATTTCCTGTTCTTGTTTACAACACTAAGTTTCACTAATGATATTTTACTACATTCACATTACCTATTTTTTGGTATTAAAAAACCAACGGTGAGATATTGCAAGTTGTAGATATTGGTTACTTTAATTAGTGTGAGCCAAATAGTGGTTATTAATAGGTTAATTTTGTCACACCCCGAATCTGGGCCTGGACGTAACACGACACTCGGTGCTTGACTGATGTGACCGAGCAAACTAACTGGTTGATTGAAGCAATGGTATCGTAACTAAGGGTGTTCATGGTTCGGTTTGGGTCAGTTTTCCCCTATAAAGAAACCAAACTAAGTAAGTTGGTTTTTTAAATATTGGAACAAAACCAAACAAATTAAGTTGGTTTTTATCGATTCAGTTTTTGTCGATTTTTTGGTTTTTTTCGGTTATTTATCTTTTTTTCTTAAATATGAGACATACACTACCAAACGCATATTCCGACGACTAAATTTTCAATGTAACACTATCAAACTGATTGCTCTTTGAGAAATATATCATTTACCAAGATATATTGATGATAATTGACTCAAATGATGATGAATAATTTAAGTACTCAATCAAAAATCGATTATTTTTAACAAGAAACAAATTCTTGTACTTAGAAAAAAGAAAACTACCAATCAAACTAGAAGGCAAAGAAGTAGATTATTATAATAGCAAAGAAACTGGACTAAGAATATAAATGACTAATATGTACTGATGTGTGGCCAGAATTCATGGTTTAAAGCATTATGTACCTTACATTTTATGTGCGTTAATGATAAAAATACACGTCATATGTGCATAATGGAGTCTATTTCATGTGTAGGTGAATGGGAGATGGAAGCCGAGCTAAATGGATGAATAAACGTCAAAAATACGCTCAGAAGTCGAAAAGGAGTGACCCGGGCTATAGTTGGGCGTTTGGGGCTTAAAGCCAGGTCTGCCCAGTCTATAGCTGGGCGTTTGGTGCTTAACTCCTGGGGTCCCTGGTCTGGTCCAATTCGAGTTTTGAAAGCTTTAAGTGTTTCCCGGTTTGAATAGAAGTCTCCTACACGTTTAGGGTTTGTCCCAAACTTATAAATACACCCAAAAATACAACTTAGATGAGGGGATTCACGTGGGGGATTTGGACGTGGAGGAACACACACCACGCTTGAAGGAGGCTTCTACCTAATTTTTCTTCTCTTCTCTTCCTTTAATTTCATAGTTTATTAGTTCTAGAGTTTTGGGTGCTACATGAACGTTGTAGTTTGAAGCTTGAATTGTTCTTGTTATTTTATCATATTGGTTTATTTATTCAATTTTGCGCTTAATTATTTGATTGCTTGATCACCAATTGAATACTATCTACGAATATAGGATTGAACTCGGAAGAGGGAATTTTAGATTACATATAAGATTGGGTAGAGCAAGATCTTAACCCTCTAGGGGAGCGTATTTGCGGTTAGGATAGGAATATACCTAATCACCTTGCTTGGTTATTATACGGAAATTATTAATGCATTCTTGTTAATCCTAATTTCATAGGAATATAGGCGTTATGTTAGCTTGAATAGGCGAGTTGTACTTCGGGAGAAGGCTACGAGCAATATTAACCTCGTCAATCAATAAACCAGATAAATTAATTAGACGATTTAAGTGGAAAACTCAAAAGGATTGTTAGCTAACCCATAGCTCTAGCATATCGGATCTCATTGAATTCGTATAAAAAATCTCGCCAATTATTTCGTTAATTTCATAGTTTACTATTCTAGATTAATTTTAGTTAAATATTCATACTTTAGTGTTCGCTTGAATAGATTAATTGTTTGGGTTTAATTTAGTTGATAGTTAATCACAAGTCTCTGTGGGTACGATATTTGGACTTACAATCCTATATTACTTGTCGACCACGTATACTTGCGTGTACGTTTCGGATCAACAAGTTTTTGGCGCCGTTGCCGGGGACTTAGAAATTAACTATTCTACTAGATTGAATTTTTACTTTTGTCTATTTAACTTTTTATTTTTCTATTTTATTTTTTTGATTTGTATCTTAATTTAATATTTTACTATATTTATTGACGTGGCATCTTGGAATGATAATTGGTCGAATAGTGGTTATTCTTATTATAACGATCCTTGTCCATATTGTGGAGGACCACACATGTGGCAATATTGTCCATCTCAATCTAANACAACGGAGAAACATAACATGATAGCCGATCAACAAGTTCTTGACGCCTTAGCTATCAAAAGACTCCATGCTAGAATGGATGAATTAATGGCCAATTTCCAAGAAGAACCTCAACTCGACGAAGAGAGCGAGTTCCCACCAGACGATATTTTTGAAAAGGCAGATATAATGAGCCAATCTTGGCTATAGGAACAAGATCAACTAATAAAATCTCATGAGCTTCTTCGTGATGGTCTTTCAAATATGACAGAGCAACTGATAGATGGAAGAACTGAGCTCTGGCAAGAGATTGATCAATTTGGCTCAGATATCCATGACCTGCAGGCTCAATTGAATAAAAAGGTTGAGGTGTCTAATGCCCTACCATCAATATTTGTGGATACTGGCCAACTTGTGGAGTGGAAAGAGGAAATCCAAATATTCGACCAAATTATTGATGATGTCAAGGTTGATGAAGAGTATAAAATCGAGGATGTGAAAAATAATGCAATTTTTCAATTGGAGCATATTGGACCTCATTCTAAACACTTTTCAACATTGTGTTTGGTTGGTGACATGGGAATTGATCCAGTCGAGCATATAGAGGAGTCAATGGATGAGGAACAAAGTGTTTATATTCTGAAATTTGTGATGCCAAGAAGACAAAATGACATCCCTCACCTAAGGGCCAAGAAGTGCAAGATGCGATACCTACGGTTTGGTTCCTTCATTTTTATACCACCACCCCATGAACGTGACAGAAAAATTGATGCAAAATTGGGGATGAAATTCATATCCTCAAAGTGGAAGGAAAAGTGGTGAAGTAGTAGAGTCGTGCCACGAATATAAATAAGGCGCTTGTTGGGACGCAACCCAGCAGTATATCTTGTCATTATTTTTTAGTGTCAGTTTTGTGTTGTTTTTATTTTGCAGAGTAGGGGAAGTCTGAGTATCCAAAAGTTGAAGCTGAGGGGCATGTTTGAGCTTAAGTCTGGGGTCATCCTAACTCTAAAGATTGAGAATCATGTCCGAGCTAGGCCCCCGAGGGTCTCAAGGAGTATTTCTCACCCTTGTTTTAATGTTTTTCTTTGTGATCATGCATCGAGGACTATGCATAACATAAGTGTGGGATGGGGAAACTACTTTCTGAGATGTAATTGTATAAAATTATTTTTTTTTAGAAAAATCTCGAATTTTTCCCAACGATGGATCTGTTGGACAATTTTCTTGAGGGATAAAGTCCGATTTAAAAACAAACAGCAAAAAGATTTTTTTATTTTTTTGTATGATAGTTAGGTAGTATCCCTTGGTTTTTCTTTGGGCAACGGTTCTTTTCCAAGGGTGTATCTTGAACCGGGCACTTTAAATTGTTTTTTTAGAGTATTTAGGAAGAAGCCTAGTAACTTAGAAATACCCCATGACATGTTTGATGCCGGCATATTAGGTTATGACATACATTCTGCATTCCCTTATATTTGGTTTGACATGTGATGCCTGAGTAAAAATAAATACCCTATTTTGTGATGCCTGATCTCAGTTGTTTGACTTGTATGCTACATAGTGTAATATTGCTTAATTCTCTCAATTTTGTGTGCTTGCTTGACTTGAGAGTTGAATAAAACCGTTGTGATTGAGCCATGTGCAATGTGTGAGGTTTAGTGATTTTCTATGCTATCCTGTGTAGTCTAGAACTTGCCCCGTGTGTTAATCTAAGCGAA
>ML393586.1:203743-254527 GCA_005239525.1 Nicotiana knightiana
GTGTAGGAAAGAAAGAAAAAAAATGATAGTAAAAGTATGTACAAAAAGATACACACCTCCAAGTTTTTATTAATTAATGCTAGTGAAAATATAGAAGTGCTTAATTGAAAAAAGGGCTATGTTGAATATGAATTGCGGCAAGAGAATTTGTTGAGACGAATATGTGTTGAGTTGTGAAGGTAGTGCAGTAAAGTGCTTAGGAGGGTTAGTAACTATTCCTAAATATATCCTACCCATACCTTAGCCTACATTACAACTTTAAAAGTCCTAATTGATCATAGATGTGGTTAACTCGAATTAGTGGAGATCTACACTACGGGAAAGCTTATGGTACGACCACGGGATGCATATGAATTCTTTGTGAGAGTGAGTGAATTTGTTCAATTGTGTGATGTCCGTAAATTATGTTCAAAAGCATATTTGAATTTGTGGACTAGTTATATTCACTATTTTGTTGTTGGTGAGGGCACATGATCTCATGAACGATTGGTAATGTTGTAACTTTCTTGTTGGGTAGGTGCGTCAATTGAGAGGGCTTAGTGGTTGCAAGTCGACTCTTGAGGTGTGGTGGTTTCAATTAGGTGGTTGGTATGATTGATTAAATCGTTATACTTGGGAATGTTTAAATGAGGGAAAGAATGTGAGATTTGAATGTTCATACTTGATTGCCGGTATCGATCACAGTTAAGGGGTAAGGTGTGTGATTGAAAAGTAAAATACTCCTTGATAATGAAATGCGTACGTGTTGAAGGGTAGTAGATTGTCCCATTGCTCGAGGACGAGCAAGAGTCTAAGTGTGGGGTGTTGATGCGTGGCTAGAATTCATGGTTTAAAGCATTATGTACCTTACATTTTAGGTGCGTTAATGATAAAAATACACGTCATATGTGCATAATGGAGTCTATTTCACGTGTAGGTAAATTGGAGATGGAAGCCGAGCTAAATGGATGCATAAACGTCAAAAATACGCTCAAAAGTCGAAAAGGAGTGACCCGGGCTATAGTTGGGCGTTTGGGGCTTAAAGCTAGGCCTGACCAGGCTATAGCTGGGCGTTAGAGCCCTAAAGCCAGGCCTGCCCAGGCTATAGCTGGCGTTTGGGGATTAACGTCTGGGGTCCCTGGTCCGGTCCAATGCGAGTTTTGAAGATTTTAAGTGTTTCTCGATTTTAATAGAAGTCTCCTACACGTTTAGGGTTTGTCCCAAACATATAAATAGACCCAAAAATACAACTTAGAGGAGGGGATTCATGTGGGGGATTTGGACGTGGAGGAACGCACACCACGCTTGAAGGAGCTTCTACCTAGTTATTCTTCTCTTCTCTTCCTTCTTCTTTTCTCTTCCTTTAATGTCATAGTTTATTAGTTCTAGAATTTTGGGTGCTACATGAACATTGTAGTTTGAAGCTTGAATTGTTCTTATTATTTTATCATATTGGTTTATTTATTCAATCTTGCGCTTAATTATTTGATTTCTTGATCACCAATTGAATACTATCTACGAATCTGGGATTGAACTCGGGAGAGGGAATTCTAGATTGCATATAAGATTGGGTAGAGCAAGATCTTAACCCTCCAGGGGAGCGGATTTGGAGTTAGGATAGGAATATAGCTAATCGCCTTGCTTGGTTATTATACGAGAATTATTAATGCGTTCTTGTTAGTCCTAATTTCATAGGAATATAGGCGTTATGTTAGCTTGAATAGGCGAGTTGTACTTCGGGAGAAGGTTGCGAGCAATATTAACCTCGTCAATCAATAAACCAGATAAATTAATTAGACGATTTAAGTGGAGAACTCAACAGGATTGTTAGCTAACCCATAGCTCTAGAATATCGGATCTCATTGAATTCGTATAAAAAATCTCGCCTATTATTTCGTTAATTTCATAGTTTACTATTCTAGATTAATTTTAGTTAAATATTCATATTTTAGTGTTCGCTTGAATAGATTAATTGTTTGGGTTTAATTTAGTTGATAGTTAATCACAAGTCTCTCTGGGTACGATATCTGGACTTACAATCCTATATTACTTGTCGACCACGTATACTTGCGTATGTGTTTGGGACCAACATGTACCATAAAATTTCAGAAACTTTATAAGAATATACATATATATAGGTGTAATAATAAATTATATAGCTACTTTTATAGTCGTTTTAATTTTTTTTTTCAGTTATTTTTTTTTGCTAAAACAAAACCAAATATGATGGGTCTTTAAAATTTAAAACCAAAACCAAATCAAACATAATAAGCATCGGTTCTTTTGGTCGGTTTGGTTCGGTTTTTCGGGTTTTTATGAACACCACTAATCGTAACATACTGAATGCGGAAGATAAACTAACACATGCTGATATACTAAAAGTATGAATGATATAAATCAAGTGCGGGAACACTACTATAAGTCTAAAACATATATGTCGAAACATTGCTTAATATGATTAACTTGTACTTTGTCTAACTATTTTCTAGTCTATGAATCCTCTAATAAAGTACTGAAAATACTAATTGTCTGTAAATACTGAATGACTGTAATGTAATGAAATACGAAAAAACTAGGGCTCGCCCAATAGCCGGTACGAGAATCCTAGCGCTCTGAATCGTCAATATGTAATTCATTACATGCATTGTGAGATACAATCCCCAGGTAAAAGGGACGTCAGTACATTTGAATTGCATTGGTATGTAAAGGAACTGAAAGAAAGAACTATAAAACAGAAACTGAAACTGAGAACTGATAACTAAAATGATAACTGCTAAAACTGAAACTGAAATGATAACTAATAACTGATAATTGATAATTGAACAAAGGAAGATAGGATATGAATACTCCCTCTTCTAAATGATGAACCACATGTTTATCAGAATAAAATACAGACGTCCTCGGGCGCAAATATGCATAAAGCATAAACTACGGCCTAATACCGAAACATGCATAAAGCATAAACTACGGCCCCAAACCCAAATACATGAACTACTAAAAAAACAGGTTTTAGCGATGGACAAATTTTGTAACTAAAAAGAAAAGTTCATCGCTAACTCATTTAGCGACAGATTAGCAACAGATTATAAATAAATTATGCTAGCTACGAGCGTTTTAGCGACAGATTAGCAACAACACTCATAGCTAATTCTAGTTTTTTTTGTAGGGATGTTGTCAACATTCAGGTATTTAAATTCAGGAACTGAGATTCTACTGTAATATGTGATTTTGAAACACTGAGTCATATTGAGTTACATGATAATTGAATACTAAATAGGACCAGACTGAGACATGTATTCTTGAATTGATTATGAACACTAAAACTTCAATTGTTTATGACATGCTGAGTAATCTAGACTGGTACTCATGGAATTAAGCCCTAGTCTATGTTAATTACGCACTGAGCTCACAACGTTCTGAATGAAAGTCATGAATGATTTAGGAAGATAGAGAATACAAGTGCAACTAATTAAGGAACAAGGCTTAACCATATTTCTGAGGCAATTAGTAACGTTGTAAAACAAACGTAGTGTAGGGAGAATCAATAACATTCCCAAACATAGAGAGTTAGCCTCACATACTTTTTAAGTATATCACAATGTTCATCACTTCTTTCAATGATAATCTATGTCAATATATATTAGGAGGAATTAGGAATTTTATCAAACACCGTATGGGTGTAAAGCATCATAGCCCTCAATAATTGGTCTTCTCTTCACATAGTTCTCATTCTACTACTTCTAGTTGATTCTACAATCCCAAATAGATGTAACTAACACCATTTTTCATCACCCAAATGCTTACAACAATCATAAGTCAAGAACCCAAAACCCTAGCATAGTTCATATGGTTCTCTTTATCAAAACGATTTACTATTCTATCAAAACTCATCAATTCATATTTATTAATGATTAGGGAGTAGATGCATTACCTTTTTGAAATTCAATCCTCTTGAATTCGAGTTCTAGGGTTTCTTTTATCAACAATGGTTTCTTGATCGAATATCTAATAATTTGAAGGATTTACCCATGTTAATAAGGTGTTGGAGAGTTTAAATTAATTTAGAATCATCGTTAGAACTTACCTTGGATGATAGACGGACACTTGGGGATGTTGGGTTCTTGAAAGATTCCCTTTCTTGAGAAAAGTTACGTGTTTGAGGTGTGGGGGGCGAGGTAGTGTTTATAAAGTGTACGATGATACGCTCAAATTACACCTTAATAAATAGTGTAAAGGGGTGGATGTCAAATATAATAACCCAACTAGGTTGGGGTCGAACCCCACAGGGAATATGTGTGAAAAGATTTCTTGAGTAGTGTGAACTTGACTTAAATCGTAATTCTATTCCGTCAGCTAAAAAGGGTGTTCATTGAGTGAAAAGAAGACAAGTATAATATCGTGAGATTGTAATTAATAGGATTAAAGAACCAAGATTGTGTCACCTTTAATGGAATGTAATGCTATCGGTGTTAATATGATATATTTCTAATGGGAGGTCCTTTGATATGCAAATGATTTCTAAATGACTGCTCAATATTTTCCTATAGTTGAGTAGCATTTCCTCTTTATGATTTTTCCCAATATAAAAGAGTTGCAATTAAGAATTATCAATTTATGCCAAATAGAATCCACTTATTCCTAAGTGATTCTATTAAACAAGGTTTAAGCCTTGAGTTTTTGATATTCACTTCTACCAAACCCTAATCCACTTTTCCAGGTAAAGAAAGAGTAAAATGGAATTTATTAATGCTTGCAACCACTAACAATAAATGAATAATGAGAAGTGAATAAATATCAACCAACCATTATATATATATATATATATATATATATATATATATATATATATTCAATGGTAAACACCCATTAACATTACACCCATTTAGGGTCCAAAACCTTAGTATTTAAAACTAGCCACTCGTACTAAAATACAAAAATAGAACAATAATTAAAGCCATAATGCTTACAAAAGTGCAAGAATCTTTCTTCTAAATCTTCCAAAATAATGAATATTGAATGCCTTCAATAGTAGTCTCTTTTTCAGACAAGATGACCCACAAAACCCCTAGTAAATCTATTTACAGTGGGCTAAAAGTCGGAGCCAAAATTGGACAAAAATGTCCCTGCAGAGCACTTATGCGACCCCATATCTTCAACTTCATTGCATAATCTCATGTTTCTGAATTCAGTTCTTTGCCGCATTTCAGTTATGCGGTCCGCATGACCATTATGCAACCGCATATTCCACCGCAGAAGTGTCTCTCAGCTTCTTTAATCTCAGTTATGCGGTCACTATGCGGTCCACACAGGTGTTGTGACCGCATAATGTATCACATTTTCACCTCTTTAATTACCCAAAAATCTGCTTCAATCTGCGATGGTTATGCGGTTCGCATATGATTTATGCGACCGCATAATTGCATCATTTATGCTCTTTTGTGTTTTTTTGACTTCTTTTCCGTGTTTTTTGATCCTCAAGCCCCGTGCATTGAAAAACATCAAAACTTCATAAGAATTGACTCAAAATGTATTGAAAGATGAACTAAAGTCTATGTAATTGGTATCGAATGTGCCCAAATTCTACGCCACATCAACACCCCCTACATAAACTTTTGCTTGTCCTCAAGCAACTAGAACAAAAATTATTCTATCCTAAACTTTTACCGAAATCACGAAATAGTAGTGATCGTGGATGGTTTTGACTGTCAGTTAACAAGCATTCATTTATTTACACTTCCTGGAAGACAATTACCATTTAACAATCAATTTGTGAACTTTGAGCCTCGACCAAACTGACAAAATGTTACTCTCAGCGAAGTGCACTTGTGTTCTACTTCAAGAACCTAACTTCTGTTAATCTTGCAATTCATGCGCGCTCATAACAAAGAAAATTCCCAACTCACACATATTTAACGTGTTTGCAACTAAATACTCCTTCACTCGGAACGAAAGCTACATGTTACAAGTATCAGTCCGTATGCTTGCCCTTATTTTAACTTGTTGCTATCTCAGAAATGATTGGTTGTAGATCACCTAGGACTTTTCACAGGTTGTAATGTAGGCTTCGGGATGGGTTGGATGAATATCTGGGAACATAGCGGCTGTACCCTCCTTGAACTCTACATATACTTTGCTTTTTTACTACATAGCATTGATTGACCTCAAGTTACTGACATCGAACAACCTCAATGTGTTTCATTAATTTCTACAAGACTCCACTTTTTCTATTATTTTTATAAAAGCCTTTCTTTTTGGAGCTTGAGTTTCTTCATATATATATATATACAACTTTGAGGAACCATATTTCTTTTTCTACACACAGTGTCAACCTTTCCAATTTCCAAACCGGTACCCCCAACTTAGGCTTTTAGCCTCGTTCTTAACTGTTCAAGGAGGGTTAGGTTCAAAAGAAGGAATTATTTCACAATGTGGTATATGCTTGTAATGTGGTAGCCAAAGAAAAGGTTAAAGGCTCAACAGGGGTAACTAGGGTAATTTATGTACCGGGAAGGTCAGTTTTTGGTTAAAATTAGCTAGCAGTCACAAAGATAGCCTAAGATCATCTCAGCATCCAACCATTAGCCTGATATTTGAACAAAGAAACCAAATGGGCAAGTTCTAGACATCACAAGTTAAGCATGTGCATTATTTACACAAATCCTCACTCACTCACGATGCATGAGCTGTTCGACTCAACATAGATTCAGCCCTCAAGTGAATGAAAGGCAACTCACAACTTTTATCATATGTTATGTGAGATACTGAGTAAACATAAAGTTAAAGAGCAAGCCTCAAGTTCACAAGAATGACTAACCATAAAAACATTTTTCTATATACCAAAGAAGGAAGGGTACAATTTATTCACAAAAATTTTCTTACATGCTTGAAACATGAAAATCACACAAAACAAGTCAAAACGTTCCATGCTACTGCAATGGTTATACTATTACACCCTTGGAAAAGAACCCGACAAAGAAAAACCAAGGGGAATTCATTACTAGTAACTAATCTATGCTATTAAAGACAAAGAATTTATGCACAATTTTTCATAAAACTATTTACACAAAATATATCTACCGACCCCCAAATTAAGATCATGCATTGTCCCCAATGCATAAAAATTTAAAAGCAAAGTTTAGGGGCTTCCTGGGGCACACTAAGCCCTCGGAAGGTCTGGAGCATGCTGGGAAGCTGTGGGATCAACTCCTGGATCTGCGGTACTAGCAAGCGGAGCCTCAGACTTTGTGGTAGTGGTCTCTGATGCTGGAGCAGGAACCTCCAACTGCTGTGAGGCTGAAACAGGAGTTTAGGAGTTGCCAGACTCTCCCAGTGATGCCTGTGGGGTCGCCGGATGTGCCTTAGCAACCATGTCAACAAGTGAACGTGCAATTGCTCTCTGCACATCTGCCTCCTCTGCAACCGGAGCCTCTGTAGGAGCATCCTCTGTAGAAGCATCCACCTACTTACCCTTATAATCCCGCTGACCCTCAGTCTCCTCCACCAATGCGTCCTTTTCTGTTTCCTCATCATCAGTCACTCCGTCTTCAAATTCTCCTTCCGACTCTCCGGAAACTTCCTCTGAAGGAGCGTCAATGTGGACAATAGAAGCTGGAGTCTTTGACGTCTCGGCACCCTGTGCCTCTGAGGCTCTCATTATGTTTGAGAAGTCCAAATATAAGACCGAAATGGAGGTGCCTGCAACCTGATCACCCATCTATGGAAGGAGGGAAGTCAAATAAAATTCCATGTTCTGCGGCTTGTGCAGCTCTGCTTTCAGTTCACTAACATCTTTCCTGAGCTATGTCATATCTCCAACCTCGCCTCGCTCAACCATTTCAAGTTGCACTTTAAAGTGCACAAGGCGATCTTCATATGATTTATGTGTTGTTGAAGTGAATTAACTAAGGCTTGGATGGGTGCCAAGGATTTCCTGATGAGATTGGGGAGATACTTCATCAGCCGGTCCACCTTGGCGGTGCCATGATAGGCTAGTACACCCAGCTTTAAGATAGCTGGCAAGGGAACAGGTGGTTGTGCACTGATTGGTTGAGGGATGGTTGAGGAAGCAACTAGAGCATTAGGGATAGCAGGAGTGTTAGGCAGTGATGGGGGAGCAGGACCAGGTGCTGTTGAGGCTGATACGTGAGGGAGTGAGGTCTCAAGCCGGATGTCTCTCTCCCTGTCTACTGCATCACTTATCCGAGTGATTTCCATAACTAGAGAGATTTCTCAAATCGATCATGCTTCGGGTCAGGTGGAACGTTTACATCTTTGCAAAGAGTTGTGATCAAACATGGGAAAGGAAGAGAGGTTTGCTTTTGGTTTGCCTTGATTCTTAGCTCCTTAAAGATAGTGTTCCCCACATCAATCTTGATGCCCGATATGATGCATGCAATGATGAGGGCCTTTGAAATGTTGATGTCTGTCTCATTCCTACTCGGCATCTGACGGGAGAAAACAAAGCTGAACCAATATCGGGCCTCCTAGGTGAGATCTTGTTTGTAAATCTTGTGGCGCGGGTCAATCCAGGATGGGGTCCCTTTTATGACGGATGCGATCCAAGCACGCTCGTTATCTTTCCTGGTTACTTTTGCATCATATTCAGTTATTCCTGACGACCAGTCCTCAAAGAATAGATCATTGATTATGCATGCATCACAGAGAACCTGAACCCCTCGAACAAGAACGGAATCCAGAAATACCCTATTCCGCCTTTGCTCAACATTTCTTGAGTCATCATAAGAAGCATATAAATCCGTTACAAGTGTATCATTGTAGTTATCTAGGGCATCCGTGAAGAATTCCCATTTCCTCTTCTGAATGTTTTCAATTATGTGAGGGTAGTTCTCTTTCAGACCATTCAGGCTCAACTGATTCTCCTCAGGAATGTTTCTCTTCTTTATCCCCTCTTTGTATAGGTTCCTTGAGCCTGGGACCCCAAATCTCAAATCTTCCCCCTTCTTCAGCCTTGCTTCATCTTGTAAGTCAACTGATAGCAAGATGTCAGTCTGTGCCCCTTCCTCTTCAGACTGGGAGGATCGCTCAGAAGTGTTGTGGGTGGTATCCAGCCGTGGACGTTTAGACTGTTGTGTTTGTTGGCTTAGAGTAGCTCTTTTCTTTCCACGAGCAGGTGGTGATCACGTTGCAATAGCTTTCCTTGGTGCCATTTCTCCAATAAAACAGTATGTGAGTGGTGAGCATAGCATAAAAATCATGTAGAGGAAAATTAACAGAGATAAGCAAGTTATGTGATGGGTTCTGCGGTAGCAGTTCCACTTTGCGGACCGCAAACTCATCGTATATTTGACACCACACATTGAAGGATTAATGTGATCGCAAAAATCATCGTAAAATAGGTTTTGCGACCGCAAAGAGATTGCATAATTGCACACAAGAAAGATATTTATCTACCGTGTTTGCCGTAGCTATGCGGTCCGCAAAAAACTTTTACGATCGCATAATCTCTCGCATTATTGCACTTAGACTAGGCCACCTAGGGTTTCTTTTACGACGAGTTTGCGGATAGGAAACCAATTATGCGGACCACAAATGTCATCTTTTTCAATGTTCAAGCCTCTCCCCTTAACAATTCCTATCACTCTAAGGCAATAATTCATCCATAAATCTCCCACATAGGTTCCTACCGCACACGTTTGTGAACAAAAAAAGAGCTAAGGAGCTCAAGTACTGGACACTATGCAATGAATCCACAAGAAATAAGGGAAAAGAAAATTAAATCACATACCAGATATCAGAAGAAGACGGAGATGAAATCCGAGTTACGAGCAAGATGAATTCCTTAGTGTCGATCCTTGTTGTATGATCTTTGTGCGTGATTACAATCTTTTGGGTTTTCTCTTGTTTTTCTTGTTTTTGTAATTTTTTTTAATTCTTGAGAATTATTAAGTGTTTATGTGTGAGTGGGATTGATAGTATGCTAAGGGTAGGGAGTTATACCTGGGCGTTTTGCGATGGGCAAGTGGTCGCATAACACATTATGCGGTCGCATAAGTGTTATGCGATGGTTTTAGGGATGGGTTGTTTACCCATATTATGCGATGCACTTTGTGGTCGCATGCTTACTATGCAGACTGCAGAACTCGAATCAACCCCACCTTTTTGCAGACCCAGCATCCCAATTTCATTGATCGTGTCTGCGATCACTATGCGGTTCGCAAAGTCGACCGCATGGTTGCCGCAAATCCCTGATTCATTTTTTTCTTCACTTGCTTCAGTCCTTGCACCCTGTTTCATGGTATTTTGGGATACCTGCAATCTAATACACACATCAGCCTGTTCGACACTAACAACTAAATCTACAAAAAAGGAAAACTAACAAAAAAATTTATCACACATGGGTTGCCTCCTATGAAGTGCTTGATTTAACGTCGTGGCACGACGATGTTGGTCCCTATAGGGATGCTCAGTGGTGGGGGTTGGACAATCCTTGAGAGAAAATTGCTCTACCAAGTGCTTGTCTCTTGTTGTGCCCAGGTAATGCTTAACCCGTCGTCCATTTACTTTGAAAGTTCAATGTTTGTCCTCTGACTCTAATTCAATAGCACCGAAAGGGGACACATTCACAACTTTGAACGGGCCAGACCATTTGGATTTGAGTTTTCCTGGAAATAACTTGAGTCTCGAGTTGAAGAGCAAGACCAAGTCACCAGATTTGAATTCCCGCTTCAGGATCTTGTTTTCATGAACAAACATCATTCTTTCCTTATACATGGCTGCACTCTTATAGGCATGAAACAAAATTCTTCCATCTCGTTGAGTTGTGTCATTCTCTGACTAGCTACTTCGGCCCAATCTAGATTCGACATTTTCAAAGCCCGCATGCCTTTTTGTTCAAGCTCCACGAGAAAATGACACGCCTTACCGAAGAATAACCGGTACAGTGAAGTGCCAATATGAGTCTTAAATGTTGTGCGATATGCCCACAACGCATCATCTAGCTTCCTTGACAAGTCGGTCATGTTTGCATTCACAATTGAGGCTAGGATGTTCTTAATCTCCATGTTGGAAACTTCAACTTGACCACTCGACTGAGGGTGCTAAGTTGTGGACACCTTGTGCTTTACACCATACTTTTTGAGCAGCCCGGTGAAAGCCTTGTTGCATAAATGAGAACCACCATCACTAGGGATGGCTCGGGGAGTACCAAACCATGTGAATATGTTTTTCCTTAAGGATACGGTCACACTCCTCGCCTCATTGTTGGGAAAGGAGATTTCCTCGACCCACTTGGAGACATAGTCCACTGCCTGTAGGATATATTTCATACCATAAGAACTCACAAAGGAACCCATGAAATCGATCCCCCACACATCAAAGATTTCGATCTCCACTACAAAATTCATAGGCATCTCATGCCTTTTAAAAATTGATCCTTGCCTTTGACATTGATCACAAGCCTTGACCATTTGATTTGCATCATGGTAGATCAATGGCCAATAGTAGACACATTCAAGCACCTTTGCCGCCGTCCAGTTTCCTCCACGATGACCCCCAACCGGTGAGTCATGACATGCCTTGAGAATTGGCATTACCTCATCTTCCGGAACACACCACCGAATGATGTTGTCGGCCCAAATACGAAACAAGAAGGGCTCATGCCAATAGTATTGCCTACATTCCCACAAGAACTTTTTCTTTTTATATGTTTCCAATCCATCGGGGACAAGGTCACTAACCTAGAAGTTAGCAATATCGGCATACCAAGGAGCAAATGTGTTAGACAATGCCAATATGTGCTCATCTGGAAAAGCATCATTGATTTCAAAGTTCTCTTTTGGCCTTTATGTTTCGTCAAGCCTAGATAGGTGATCCGCAACTTGATTTTTTGTTCCTTTTCGATCCTTGACTTCAAAGTCAAACTCTTGCAATAAAAGGACCCACTGAATCAATCTTGGCTTGGCATCCTTCTTCTTCATAAGATATGGAAGAGAAACATGATCAGTGTAGACTATCACCTTGGATCCCAACAAATAGGCCTGAAATCTTTCAAAAGCATAGACAATGGCAAGAAGTTATTGCTCGGTCACAGTATAATTCATTTCACCACCATTGAGTGTCTTGCTTGCATAGTAGACAGGATGAAGGATTTTGTTATGTCGTTGACCAAGCACTACCCCAATAGCTACACCATTGGCGTCACACATGAGTTCAAATGGAAGGGACCAATCCGGTGTGACAATAATAGGTGACGTGGTGAGCTTCTCTTTCAATTCTTCAAATGCCTTGAGACACTTGTCATAAAATACAAACTTGGCATCTTTTTCAAAGAGCTTGCACATAGGGTTTGCAATTTTTGAGAAGTCCTTGATAAAACACCTATAGAAGCCGGCATGCCCCAAAAAACTTCAAACACCTTATACCGAAGTGGGTGGAGGAAGCTTAGAAATGATTTCAATCTTGGCTCGATCAACCTCTATGCCTTGGTTAGAAATTTTGTGTCCAAAACAATGCCCTCATCCACCATGAAGTGGCACTTCTCCCAGTTTAGCACAAGGTTGTTTTCTTAAAACCTTTGGAGCACTTGTCTAAGGTTTTCAAGACAATGCTCCAAGGAATCACCCACTACAGAGAAGTCATCCATAAACACTTCTAGGAAATCTTCCACCATGTCCGAGAAAATTGACATCATGCACCGTTGGAAGGTAGCCGGAGCGTTGCATAGCCCAAATAGCATCTGGCTAAAGGCAAAGCTCCCATATGGGCATGTGAATGTTGTCTTTTCTTGATATCCCAATGCAATGCTGATTTGGTAGCCGGAATATACATCCAAGAAGTAATAGAATGACCTTCCCATTAGCCGATCAAGCATTTGATCAATAAAAGGCATAGGGAAATGGTCTTTGCAAGTGGCACTGTTGAGTTTTTGGTAGTCCATGCAAACTCTCCATATGGTCACATTACTTGTTGGGATGAGCTCATTTTTCTCATTTTGGATCACGGTCATGCCTCCTTTCTTCGACACACATTGCACTGGGCTCACCCAAGAACTATCGGCGATGGGGTAGACTACCCCAGCATCTAACAACTTGATAATTTCCTTCTTCACCACCTCTTTCATGGATGGATTTAATCTTCTTTGGTTCTCCACACTAGGTTTTCTTCCTTGCTCCAATTGTATTTTGTGCTCGTAAATTTCGGCGGGAATTCCTCGGATGTCTGGTATTTCCCACCCAATGGCTTGTCAGTTTTCCCTTAGGAAATTTAATAAATGACCTAACTGCACATCATTCAAAAAATAAGAAACAATTACAGGTAACGTATCATTAGAGCCAAGAAATTTATACCTTAAGTGTGGTGGAAGCGGCTTGAGTTCAAGTTGTGGCGGCTTAATAATTGAAGGCTTTGCGGGGGGTGGGGGGGTGGGGGAGCTCTATTATCTATGTCAAGATAAATTTTCTTTGGTGCATAAGTGTAGGATCCACGTCTTTCTAGTGAATTTACCGCTTCCATGTACCCCTCCATCTCTTCACCATCGAAATTCACCAATATAGCCGCGGAAGCCTCACCTAGGCACTCTTCTTCTATCTTTATCTCACATGCGTCCTCTACCTCATCAACAACATTAATGAATGAGATACCTTCATATGCATGTGGAAACTTCATACCCTTACTTGCTTGAAAGGTGACCTCTTCATCATTAACTCAGAACTTGATCTCATTTCGTTCTGAATACATAAGTGCTATTCCGGTGAAAAGGAATGGCCTCCCAAAGATGATAGGGATTTCTTTATCAATGGCACAGTCAAGGATCACAAAATCGGCCGGAAGGAGGAACTTTCCCACTTTCACTAGGACATCATCAACGATACCCACTAGTCTTTTGATTGAACGATCGGCCAATTGCAATCTCATGCTTGTAGGTCTCGGCATGCTTAACCCCGTTGCTTGTAAATTGAAAGAGGCATAAAGTTAATTATAGCCCCATTTTCACAAAGAGCCCTTGCAAAATCTCGCAAGCCAATAGTACATGGGATGGTGAATGCTCCCGGGTCTTCTTTCTTTTCAACGGTTGTTGTTTCAATAATGGAAATAACCCAGTGAGTTATGCTCACCACTTCATGCTTGGTTGTTCTTTTCTTGGTTATCAAGTCCTTTAAGTATTTAGCAAAACCCGGCATCTCTTGGAAGACTTCCAAAAATGGTATGTTCACTTACAATTGCTTGAGAATATCATAAAACTTCTCGAAATTTCTATCATCCACCCTCCTAATAGGTCTTTGAGGAAACGGAGGGGTAGGTATAGGAATTGGTGCTTGAGCTGTTGGTACCTCTTTCACCTTTTCCTTTACCTCTTCATGATTTGCTTCTTGGACTTTCACTTCTTTTGGGAGCTTTTCAACTTCAACAACAATCGGCACTTCAACTTGTGCCTCAACCTCTTGCTCAAGATCATCTACTCCAACCATTTGTTCATTTTCTCCTTGAAGTACCTTCACGCTCCGCGTGGTGATTACCATGCAATGAGAAGTTGGACCACTCCCATTACCTTTAGGGTTTGCAATTGTTTCACTTGGGAGAGTGCCCTTTAGCTTTTGGGTTTTGCTTTCTTGACAAATCTCGCATTTGTATTTATAGCTTTTGTATGGATGTAGTGTGTGACCTCACAAGTTCGGCCATGTTTTTCATTGTAGTGTCGCCTCTTTCTTGATTTTGCTAAATTATTTCAAGCATGCCCTCCAACTTGGACTCACTTGAAGAACCTTCTTTATAATGCGAGGAGTTAGAGTACTGCCCCTTTGGTGGAACGTAGGGGTTTGAACTCCGGTTTGCATAGTTGTTGTTGTTGCTGTTGTTGTTGCTGCAATTACCATGACTTTACCCACCTTGATCATTGCGCTACTATTGATGGCCTTTCCCTTGCGGGTTTGGCCTCCATTGATTTTGTTGGCAATAACCACCTTGAGAATTATGGACATAGTTTGCTTCCTCACACTCTTGATTCACCATGGTTGCATATCTTCCACAACATTTACTTTCTTCGTCTAAATTTCGTAAACATCTTGGTTAACACATTAATATTGGTGCAAGCCCAGCAATCACTTGGTCTCTCTCTTGGTTTTCCTTAATCATGTTGGTTAGAGAGGGAGTACTGTATGCAATTCTACCTGTGGTATCTTCCGAGTGCCAAGCTTGGTTATGCTCGGCCATCTTGTCTAGAATCTGTGTAATCCTTGGGAATGTTTTGTCCATGAAAGATCCATCTATCGCATTTTTAGCCATTGATTGGTTTAGTGGATCCAAACCCAAGTAAAATTTCTCCAACAAGATTGTATCCGGAAAACCATGATTCGGTGACCTCACTAAGTTAGCTTGTAACGGTCCCATGCCTCATGTAAGTGGTCTCCTGGTAGTTTTTTGAATAAGAAGATTTTTTCTCTGAGCTTGGACTTCTTTCTTTGCGGGAACGGTTTGGCTAAGAAAGCACAGACGAGTTCAGGCCAACAGTGTATGGAATGATGATGTACATTTTGAATTCATTTTCTCGCCTCTCCAGCTAATTATTTACTAAGAAGTTTCTAAGATGTTGTGTTGGATCATAATCAGTAGAGTTTCTGAATAATCCCTTTGCCTTGAGCATTAGGATTAAACCATGTTCTACCTTGAAGGTAGACGCGTCAACTCGCAAAGGGACAATGGCGTTTGTATACTCAATGTATTCCTCGATATCCGCAAAGGGATTATCTTCTTACTCATACTCTACCATGTTTACGTAGCAAACCAAGGAAAGTGTGATAGAATAGAAAAAGATGTAAAGTAAAGAGCACACTAATTAGTAATTTCAAAACCGTATTCCCCCGCAACGACGCCAAAATTTGATATGCTCAAATTACACCTTAATAAATAGTGTAAAGCGGTCGATGTCAAATATAATAACCCAACTAGGCTAGGGTCGAATCCCACGGGGAATAGGTGTGAAAAAATTACTTGAGTAGTGTGAAACTTGACTTAAATCGTAATTCTATTTCGTTAGCTAAAAAGAGTGTTGTAATTGAGTGAAATGAAGACAAGTATATTATCGTGAGATTGTAATTAATTGGATAAAAGAAACCAATGTTGTCTCCCTTCTAATGGAATGGAATGCTATCGGTATTAATATGATATATTTCTAATGGGAGGTCCTTTGATATGCAAATGATTTCTAAATGACTACTCAATATTTTCCAATACTTGAGTAGTATTTCCTCTTTATGATTTTTCCAAATATAAAAGAGTTGCAATTAAGAATAATCAATTTATTCCAAATAGAATCCACTTATTCCAAAGCGATTCTATTATAAAAGGTTTAAAGCCTTGAGTTTTTTATATTCACTTCGACCAAACCCTAACCCACTTTTCCAAGTAAAGAAAGAGTAAAATGGCATTTGTTAATGTTTGCAACCACCAACAATAAATGAAATGAGAAGTGAATAAATATCAACCAAACATTATATATATATATATATATATATATATATATATTCAATGGTAAACACCCATTAACATTACACCCATTTAGGGTCCACAACCTTAGCATTTAAAACTAGTCACTCATACTAAAAACAAAAATAGATCAATAATTAAAGTCATAATGCTTACAAAAGTGCAAGAATCTTTCTTCTAAAGCTTCCAAAATAATGAATATTCAATGCCTTCAATTGTAGTCTTTTTTTCAGACAAGATGACCCACAGAAACCTTAGTAAATCTATTTATCATGGGGTAAAAGTCGGAGCCAAAATTGGACAAAAATATCCATGCAGAGCAGTTATGAGAATGTATATCTTCAACTTCATCGCATAATCTCAAGTTTTTTCATCCAGTTCATGGTCGCATTTCACTTATACGGTCCGCGTAACCATTATGCGACAACATATTCCTCCGCAGAAGTGCCTTTCAGCTTCCCTGATCTCAGCTATCACCTCTTCAGTTACCCAAAAATCTGCTTGAATCTGCGATGTTATGCGGTCCGCATATGATTTATGCAACCGCATAATTGCATCATTTCTGCTCTTTTTGGCTTTTTGACTTCTTTTTCGTGTTTTTGGGTCCTCAAGCCTCATGCACTGCAAAACATCATAAGAATTGACTCAAAATGCATTGAAAGATGAACTAAAGTCTATATAATTTGTATCAAATGTGCCGAAATTCTACGGCACATCATACGCGTCCCAACAATTGAGGAGGAAATAAAAGTAGTTCGGATAAACATCATTGACACGAGGCATCATCATAGGCGCCAAAATAACTGTGCATTTGGCCATCAAAGGCGCCAAAAATACAGTGCCTTGCACTGTCAGGGGTGCTAAGGTTAATGCCCTGGACAATGCCTTGCAATGTCAGGGGTGCTAAGGTTAAGGCCCCTGACAGTTCCTTGCAGTATCTATGGACGTGAGTTTTCATGGTCTTGCGCTATCTAAGGCTGTGATTTTTCATGGCCTTACACTGTCTAGGGTTGTAAGACGTACCTCCCATAGACTTAGTTGGTTCCATCAAATTTTATGCACCTCACTCTCGGTCTTGATTCCAAAATAACGATTTCCACCCATACTCATCCCGATAGGACTTCACATTTTAAAAGGTCACATTAATACTCATTTAATTCATCCACAACTAATTTAGATTTTTGCGGAGTGTTACATTATCTCCCCATTAAGACATTCGTCCTCGAATGATTGTCCTTATTGTAACTATATCTAACTCTAGACCTTAATGGGACGGATGGAGACTTGTGAAAAATGAACCGTCATGAACACATACATACTAAACTGAATGAATACATTATTACTGATGTGTTGAGATACTGAACTGACTAAACACTGAGCTGACTGAATACTGAAAAACAGTGAGATTATAATATAAATTTTGAATGAGAAGGATAGTAATCTTCGACATTTCTCCAAAATACCTGCCAACTAATAGAGCATAACACTAGATTTATAGGGCATCATAATGCACATAACATGAAACATATACATGAATACTGGTCTATAATGGATACATGAACTCTGAACTAACTTGGATATAAGAATACTGAACTAGCACGGATATTTGAGTACCGAGCTGACGTGAATATCTTAGCACTGAACTGGCATGAATATCTGACTACTAAGCTGACATGAATATCTGAGTACTAGATTGACATGAGTATCGGAGTACTGAACTAGCATCAATATCTGAGTACTACGATGGTATGAATATTTGAGTGTTGGACTGACATGAGTATCTGAGTAATGAACTGGCATGAATGTTCTAACATGAGATCTGAATACTAGAAACATAAATGTCATGACAAGAGATCTGAATACTGAAAACTAGAATATTATAACATGACACGTGAATACTGGGTGTACAACCGCCAATTCTGGTGGAAACTCTACCTCATATGTTTTTTCCCCGATCCTTCGTAAGATCCTATACGGCCTGATGTATCTAGGACTGAGCTTTCCTTTCTTCTCAAATCTTATAAGTCCTTTCATAGGCCAAACTTTCATAAACACCCAATTACCAACTTGAAACTCTAGGTCTCTACGCTGCACATTCGACTAGGAATTGTGGCGACTTTAAGTCGTCTTCGAATGCTCTTGAATCAACATGACTTCCTCCAAAGCCTGATAGACCAAATCTGGTCCCGATAACTCTGACTCACCAACTTCAACATACCAATTGGTGATCTACACCTTTGCCCATACAGAGCTTCGTGCAGTGCTATTTTGATACTACAATGGATTTTGTTATTATTAGCAAAGTCAATGAGAGGTATGTGATCATCCCAAATACCTTTAAAATCAAGGACATATCCTCAAGTGTTTGAATAATGCACTCTGCTTGACTATCTGTCTGAGGATGAAAAACTGTGTTGAGGTTTACTCTTGTGCCTAATCTTTTCTGAAAGGACTACTAAAAGTTCGTTGTAAACTGAGAACCAAAATCTGAAATGATGAACAACGGAGTCCTGTGCAATTAGGCAATCTCTTGAATGTACAATTTACAATAATCTTTTGCTGAATCTGTGGTTTTTACTGGCATGAAGTGCACTAACTTGTTAAGTCAATCTACACTCACCCAATCAAATCATGCTTTTAAAATGAGTGAGATAATCCTATTATAAACTCTATATTTACCATCTACACTAAAGAATATATGTATTCTGAGATAAACACTTGGTTTTCTGCTACTCGCCTTTCAGTTGCTGACAATTTAGATACTTTGCCAAAAATTATGCGACATTCTTTTTCATGTCGTTCTACCAATAAATCTCCTTGAGATTATGATACATATTTGGGGAACTGAGGTTGATATAATATCTGGAATTATGGTCTTCTAACATGATCCTCCTTATCTAGGTCCATATATGTCTGGACACATAATCCGTCTTGGTACCCCAAAGTACCATCATCTACCCCTTTGTTAAAAAGTCGGTCTTATGATTTGAATCCCCTCTTTCATCTACAACAAGTAGGGATCATCAAAGTGTTTCTCCTTCACTTCGGCTATTAAGGAGGAATAAGTCATGTTTTGGACCAGAACTCCATTATCTTCGAAGTCCGAAAGTCAAACTTAAACTCTTTTGGTTCTAACATGCGTTCGGTGTTTCAAATTGTTACACACTC
This sequence comes from Nicotiana knightiana, assembly GCA_005239525.1. Classification (NCBI taxonomy): domain Eukaryota; kingdom Viridiplantae; phylum Streptophyta; class Magnoliopsida; order Solanales; family Solanaceae; genus Nicotiana; species Nicotiana knightiana. The sequence goes on from ML393586.1 coordinate 223,331, forward strand.
ACTAATGTTAACCTAGCTAAGTAAATCAAATCGTACCTCTACTAACTCTGCTGAAATTGCTAATTCATTGTATCTACTCAAAACTTATTTACTATACTTTTACTAACCACCTGCTAGCATCATGTTTTCTTGTTCTTCTTTGAATAACTAAAGTGAAGCATAAAGGTTATTCCTAACTTCCCTCACCATGTGACCTTATTCTATGGTTTCCTGCTATCTCTTTTTAGAAAAAAAACTAAGTACATGGATCACACTTAGGGAAATTTCATTTGTCTTAAACAAAATTGGAATATCTAACCCAGACATTCTATACAATTCAAAATCATATCAGACTATAAACATTCGGGGTAAACACTTAGTCAAGTAACCTAAGGGGAGCTATCATATCCTTTATATTACAATAATAGTTGTTTCTTATAGTAACTTACTGATGCGGTACTTTCTAGTCCTAGTATAAATAAATCTGAACAACTTAAAATCATTCCTTGAAATTCGATATCAATTGCTCTTGGTTATCATTTTGTACATCATATCTTCTTAGTCATATGCATGAATCATACGAAAGACACATCTTTGGTAATACAAACGTTTCTAAATCCGAGGTATTTTGCCCTTAGGATCTTTTTTGTCCAAAACTACAATGATCAATTTTATACTCGTTGCGGTTAAATTATTAATTTCTTACACCGTGGGGTCTGATATATGAAATACCATCATTCAACATGTGGCTCCATTTCAAAGAATTAAAACGAAATTGTTCTGTGAGGTAAAACATATATGGATACACTACCACACACAACCATGACCTTCAGAGTATACCATTATCTGATAAACAACTTTCTGCACCATCCGGCTAGTTTTGAGCCTTAATCTGGACTTAAAACATGCGAAGATTTCGTTATATCTATTACTTACAATTTTTGTTAGCACCCATAGGCATCAATGTATACTCACAAGTCACCAGAATTTGGATACACTAAAAATTGGAGACATGGGAACTGAATAACTGATAATTGGCATACTGAATAACCATACACCTTCTAATCAGAAGACTGTAGAACCAGTAACTTTATGATAAGGTGATGCTCTAATCTGTACTACTATCCACTTCATCCAACTTTCAACATCCTCTCAAATCTCATTTGTTACCAAGAGGTACTCCTTAATTATACCCCAATAAGACATCATCCTCAAGGACCTTGGGTGTTTCCTGCCTGTCGCTTGGGCATTCAATACGTCTAAATTTGATAAGAAGAGAAGGTTACCTATTGCTCTAAAATTCATGGCACGATCTAGAGTTGAAATAAATGAGACAATCCTAAATGTCTTGGTAGTTAACTGCTTAAGTGCATGGTCGGCACACACATATAAAGGACACTCCACTAGACACAACTTCATAAACTCCCTAGGACACTTGAGCCTATTACTCTGATACCAAGCTTTGTCACGCCCCGAACTTGGGCCTAGAGGTAACACGACTCCCTCTACCTGACTATATGTGACCGAGCAAACCAATTGGCTGACTCAATCAACATGTGATATCATAACATACTGAATGCAAAATATAAACTAACACATAACATGAAAAGCCTGTGACTCTGTCTAACTGCTACTCTAGTCTATGAAGTCTCTAATGAAGTACTGAAAACATTGACTATTTGTAAATACTGAAAGACTGTAAAGTAATGGCAATGTCCCAAAAGAACGGGGCTCACCCAATAGCTGGAACGAGTATCCTAGTGCTCTGAATCTTAACCCTATAATTCATTACCTACATCGTGAGATGAAGGCCTCAGGCAAAAGGTATGTCAGTATATTTGAATCGCACTGGTATGTAAAGAAATTAAAAAAAAGAACAATAAATACTGAAATGGAAACTGAGCTGATAACTAAGAACTGATAAATAAAATGATAATTGTTGTAACTGAAATGATAACTGATAACTGATAATTGAACAAAAATGTGTATACATAACTACAGTCGCATGCCCAAAAATGCATAAAGCATGAACTATAGCGTCAGGCACAAACATGCATAAAGCATAAAATACGGTATCAGGACCAAATACAGGTGTTCAACATTCAGGGATTTAAATTCAGGAACTGAGAATCATAATGTAATATGTGATGCTAAAATACTGAATCAAATTAAGTTACATGATACTGGAATACTGAATAGGATTAGATTGAGACATGTATCCTTGAACTGATTATGAACACTAAAACTTCTATTGTTAATGACATGTTGAGTAATCTGAACTAATACTCATGGGCATCAAACCCGAGTCTATATTGATTACACACTCAGCTCACTGAAAGTGCAAGAGGGGGGGTGGGTGAATTGACTATTTTGAATTTTATTCCTTATCAGTTGACTAGTTTTGCAATTAGTCAACTAGTTATGATAGAGAAATAATAATGCAACAGAATATAACATCAGTAGTAAATATGCATGAATTAAAGACACCGAAATTTTATACTGGTTCGGGTTCAATGTGAATCCTAGTCCATTCCCCTTAGGTTACAAGGTGTTCTCTTTCAGTGAATGAAGTTCTCGAGTATACAATGGTGGTGTAGTTTAGATCAATGGCTAAGTTTCGGTGACACTCGTTTCTCTTTGATACAATGCCTCACCAGTGGGTTTCTCTCTTTATTCTCTATCTTGTTACACAACAGATCTTAAATGAGCTACAATGTTTGTATGTAGTAGAACAAAGAGAGGGTAATTGGTTCGATCAAAGTATATGTTCTAAGGTACAATAACGAGTTTAAATACTGTTGAAAAAGCATGATTGCTGAAGAGATTTGCCAACCCAAGAGATTTGATCCTTGGAAAGAAATTGATTATTTCCAAGAATGAGGTTATTACGCAACGGCTAGGGCTGAAGACGATCAACTGGTGATTTTCTTTGATGGCGCCGAAATATTCCTAGAATCTTGGTCTTTCCAGATTTAGCCGCATGATTGATTTACTTCCAGATTCTCGATATCTTTGATTGATTGATATCTTCAATATAGCCTCAATCCATTCTGTCAATCTTTATTTATTTCCTCAATCTTGGATGCAATCAACAATCTTATTGGATTTAATCTATTCCGTTAATCTTCAGTAATTCCTTCAATCTTGGATGCATTCAGAGGTACCTACACAAACAACTGATATATTATTTTAATCATTAAAATCAGTTCTAACAATCTCCCCCTTTTTGATGATGACAAAATAATATATGTATAAACACCATTTGGCTTCCCTGTATTTTACTCCCCCTCAATAAGAGGCCAGGATAGTTGACTGCTACTAGACTCCGGTAGTCGACTGCTTCTGCAGGATCCATGACTTCATAGCTCCCCCTCAATAAGTGTTGTAGTCAACTTGTTATGTATTGTACCTGTATAATTATATATATCCTTTTCTCCCTCTTTTTGACATCAGCAAAGAGGGAATGCAAGCCAAAATATGATTGATAGCGTAAAGGAGTTTGCAGGGATATAGTTAAGCAAAACAACAAAAAAAAAAAAATATCATCCATCGACTAGGCACCCAGTCTAAACACATCAGACCAAAAAAAACAACAAAAAATATTGTCTTAAACTTCCACATTAACGGCGCAAAAAATATGTAAGAGTGTTGCAAATCACCTCCTTCATTTGATCAAAACTGGTAGTGGCTGAGATACTCGTTCCATCAAACCTGTCATGAATCTCCTTGAATGCCTTGATGGAATTTTCCCTTACCCTAAGAAATGCAACTCGAATTTTAGATACATCAGATCCTGTCTTCTTGGAGATGGCATGAATGTCACCAACAGTGGACTGAGTGGTAGAGAGAAGATCCTTGATTTCAGATTGTTGAGAGACAATGTCATGGAGTTTTTCAGAAATATCTGGATCACTCTGGCTAGGAAGGGAAGCAGAAGGCTTGGATTTTGAATCGGTCAGAGCATGCTTGACTTCACGCTCTTGTTTCTTAACCCATGAACCTTTCATACACATATACCCCATACTCACGAAAGCTATGGAATTGTAAGATTTGGAAACCAGGATGGAGGGATATTCAGAGATAGAAATATTGTGGGCTACCAGAATGTGGGTAATGGCCATGCCATAGGGTAGACTCGTGGGGTCTTCAGCACTCTCAATCATGAAGTTGATAACCCAGGAGGACAACTTGATCTTGAGTTTAGTCACAAGACGGTAAACTAAGAAGGTGTCCTTGAGAGAGAATGTGGAGAAGGAACTGGTACGAGGAAGTAAAGAGGTGGCAACAATATGGGCTAGAACACGGGTTTCAAAACTTACATCACTAGGACCTAACTGGCTAGGAAGGGAATCAGAGGAACACTCAGCATACACTTTCTTGCTTGATCAAAGGAAATTAAAAAATCATTAGGCCAAGAGTTTTTGAAAAGCATAGGGAAACCTGAGCACTTGCACTGAATAATTGAATCAAACATTGCAAAATCAAGAACAATACGCTTGCCTACACTAAGGACTCTAACCTATCAGGCTCAGTAGAGCGAAGATTTGCATAGAATATTCTTACCAGGGGTTCATATAATTTTGGCACAGGAACAGAGAAGAACTTCGACCATCCTTGATAGACGAAAAGATCTTTTACCTTACAATTTAGGGCTTCCATGTCATCAATATTGACTATCCTCCCATGAGCAATAGGCTTGTCTTTCAAGGGGATAAAGAGATCCCTATTTGGGGAATCCCAGAAGTTTAGGTCAGACTCTAGAGTGCTGGATAGATAGATTTTTTATTTCTTTGGAGTGAACGAAACATGGGTTTCTTCCGTAGGTCGTTTACCTAAAGCTATTTCTCCTAGAGGTTGATAATGGTCAGATATGTCAGCCGGAGAAGAGGCAAAACATTCAGAATGTTCGGACCCTAGGTCTATTTGTTAAAGAGGTTGAGTAGGGTTTTTGGCTCTAGAATGAGTGCTTTTTCTGGTGGGAGGGAGGGGTTCTTAGGGTTTTTAGCCATTGAAGAGAATTTTCGATAAGAGGGTATCTGAGAAGGGTTTCTACACGGAGAGGTTGATAGGGATTGAAAAGAGACTTGGGCATTAAAAAGGGGTTTTCTGACGGTTGAGTACAGAAAATGAAAGGGTGTTAGACGAGAAAATGCGATGATTTGATTTCCTTCTTTGAACTCTGCAACTGATTTGAAAAGAGAGGGAAATCGGAGGCGCAATTAATGATTACAAAAACAAATAAAACATTAGGAACACACAAGTTAGTCAATGACACATTGGTCCTAATTTTTACCGCTAATGCACACTATGCCAAGAAGTTCTCTTAATAAGCAAAATCTTTCTTCTAATAGGGGCTTAGTGAAGATATCAGCTAATTGATCATTAGTTCCAACAAATGATATTTCTATATTTCCTTTAAGAACATGATCTCTAATGAAATGATGCTTGATATCTATATGCTTTGCTCTAGAATGATGCACAGGATTTTTTGTAAGACAAATAGCGCTAGAATTATCACAGAATTGGTATAGGTTTAAAAGAAAGTTCATAGTCACTGAGTTGATGAGACATCCAAAGTAATTGGGCACAACATTGTCCGATGGAATATATTCAGCTTCAGTCGTGGATAATGCGACTGATCCTTGTTTATTACTATTCCAATACACCAAAGCTTTGCCAAGTAGTTGGCATGTTCCACTAGTACTTTTTCTATCTTCCTTGTCACCTGCAAGATCAGCATCTGAAAAACCTTCTAAATTGAAATTGTTAGAGTGAGGGTACCATAACCCACAAGAAATAGTTACAATATGATATCGAATAATTCTTTTGACTGCTATCAGATGAGATTCCTTTGGAGCTGATTGGAACCTGGCACATTTACACACACTAAACATGATATCTAGTCGATTAGCACTTAAATAAAGAGAGAACCAATCATTCCTTGATACTTAGTTTCATCAACAGAGTTTCCCTATTCATATTTATCAAGATTTGTTGAGGGACTCATAGGAGTGCTGATAGCTAGTGCATTCGCCATGCCAAACTTCTGAATCAGTTCCTTTGCGTACTTGGTTTGGCATATAAAAGTCCCTTCTTCAGTTTGTTGGATTTGTAATCCAAGGAAGAATGTTAGTTCTCGCATCATACTCATTTCAAACTTACTTTGCATCAGATCAGAAAATTCCTTGCATAGAAGGGGATTAGTACAACCAAAGATAATATCATCAACATAGACTTGAATGATGAGATTACCTTCAGATGATCTTTTAATGAACAAAGTAGTATCTACTTTACCTTTTGTGAAGCCATTATCAATGAGAAATGAGCTGAGTTGTTTGTACCATGCTCGTGGAGCTTGTTTTAGCATGCATAGAGATTTGGTCAGTTTAAACACGTGGTAGGGAAACTTTGAGTCTTCAAATCCAGGAGGTTGTTTCACACAAACTTCTTCTTCGATGAACCCATTTCCAAACGCACTTTTAACATCCATCTGGAATAGTCTGAATCTTTTGAAAGATGCATATGCAAGAAGAATTCTTATAGATTCCAGTCGTGCTACAGGAGAAAGTGTTTCATCATAGTCGACTCCTTCTTGCTGTGAGTACCCTTGAGAGACTAGTCTAGCTTTGTTTCTGATAACTTTTCCTTCTTCATTCAACTTGTTTACAGTCTCTCACTTCTCTATTGAGTCTTTTTATTTCATCAAACAGTTTTTGTGAGTCTTTTAGAGTAAGATCAACAATATCCTGCAATTCATTACATCTTTCACAGATATAGTGTTTTACCTCGCTTATTTCACCTCATGCCATGAAACAGTTTTTGTTTTCGTCTTTTTCATCATCGTCTGAATCGTCCTCATCTTTCCATCATCCAAAGATCTTCTTCATATCGTTTTCTAGGATCGTCATAAAACATAAGTTGGCTATTTCCTCATGTTCTGAACTGTCTTCATCACCCCAACTTCCGAATGATTTGTTCTTGTTGAATCCTCTAGAGACTTTTCTTTTAAGCTCAGGACATCAGCTTGAACATGTCCAAATCTTCCACATTCATAACATTTTCCATCATTTTTTTCTTGTTCACTATATTTCCTGGTTCGTCTGGATGGAAACCTTCCTTTCTTGGTGTTTATGTATCTTCTCATTGGTTCGTCTATGTTTCTTGATACTAGAGCAATTTCTTCTTTAAGAGCTTCAGGGTCATCAACAACGTCACATTCTCTTCTATCAGTTGTAGCTTTGTAAGCTACAATCTTCTTCTTCTCTTCTTGAGTAGTTTTCTTAAGGTGAGTTTTTTCAAAAGGTATGAGTTCTCTCCGAAGTTCATCATATGATATTTTTTTCAGATCTTTAGATTCAAGTGTGACGACCTTTGTCTCCCAAGTGGTATGTAGACTTCTCAGAATTTTCCTAACTTGATCACCACTTAAGTATGGCTTTCCAAATTCTTTTAGATCACTTATGATTTTGCTGAATCTAGCAAATATTTCTACAATGGATTCTCCTTCCTTCATCTGGAAAAGTTCGTAGTCATGAACCAGCATATTGATATGAGTTTCTTTCACCTTGCTCGTTCCTTCATAAGTAACTTTGAGTTTATCCCACATTTCCTTGGCAGTGTCACATATGGAGATCTTCTCATATTATTCACCACTTATAGCATTGTAAAGTAGATTCCTTGCTTTTGCATTAACTTGCACAACCGCCATTTGTTCTTCAGTGTATGAATCAATATCTTCAGGATCAGCAGGGGGTTGAGCATCAACAGGTAGTGGGTAGTTTCCCTTTTTTGATGACTCTCCATACCTTGACATCATAGGATTTTGCGTAAATTTCCATACGCACTTTCCAGTGAGAGAAGTATTGACTGTTGAAGAATGGTGGCCTCACTTGTGATGTTCCTTCCTGGAAAAGTGCTCCAATAATGATTTGGTTTTCCATGGTCTTTCTCACAAGCTGTTAAGCAAAGTAAATAAAATGTGAGCCAAGCTCTGATACCAATTGAAAGTGCAAGAGGGGGGGAGGGTGAATTGACTATTTTTAATTTTATTCCTTATTAGTTGACTAGTTTTGCAATGAGTCGACTAGTTATAATAGCGAGATAAAAATGCAACATAATATAAAAGCATTAGTAAATATGCAGGAATTAAAGACAACGGAATTTTATACTGCTTCGGATTCAATGTGAATGCTAGTCCAGTCCCCTTGGGTTGCAAGGGTGTTCTCTTTCAGTGAATGAAGCGCTCTAGTATACAATGGTGGTGTAGTTTACACCGATGGCTAAGTTTCAGTGACACTCATTTCTCTTTGATACAATGCCTCACCAGTGGTTTTCTCTCTTTCTTCTCTAACTTATTACACAACAGATCTTAAAAGAGCTACAATGTTTGTATGTAGTAGAACAAAGGGAGGGTAATTGGTTCGATCAAAGTATATGTTCTAAGATACAAGAATGGGTTTAAATACTGTTGAAAAATCTTGATTGTTGAACAGATTTGCCAACCCAATAGATTTGATCCTTGGAATATTGATTATTTCCAAGAATAAAGTTATTCCGCAACGGCTAGGGCTGAAGATGATGCGCTGGTGATTTCCTTTGATGGCGCCGTAATCTTCCTAAAATCTTGGTCTTTCCAGATTTAGCCGCATGATTGATTTACTTCCAGATTCTCGATATCTTTGATTGATCTCTTTAATATTGCCTCAATCTATTCCGCCAATCTTTATTTATTTCTTCAATCTTGGATGCAATCATCGATCTTATTTTATTCAATCTATTTCGTCAATCTTCAGTAAATCCTCAATCTTGGATGCATTCAAAGGTACCTACACATACAACAGATATATTCTTTTCATCATTAAAATCAGTTCTAACACTCACAACGTTCATAAGGAAAGTCACAGACGAGTTATGAAGCTAGAGAATAGAAGTTCTGCAACTAATCAAGGAACTAGGCTTAACTATATTTCTGAGTCAATTAGTAACATCGTAAGAAAAATGTAGTGTAGGGATAATTACTAACATTCTCAAACATAGAGAGTTAACCTCACATACTTTTACTCTGGTCCTTTTAAGCGTTTCACAATGTCTGTCGCCTCTTTCAACACAATCTATGTCAATATATATCATGAGGAACCAATATTAGCGCTAATTCTGATGTTTTAGTCACTAAGGCTTTTTATCAAACACCTTATGGGCGTAAAGCCTCATATCCCTCGGTAATTGGTCTTTTCTTCACAAAGTTCTCATTCTATTACTTCTAGGTGAATCTACAATCCTAAATAGATGTAACTAACACCAGTTGTCATCACCCAAACCCTTACAAGAATCATAAGTCAACAACCCAAAACCCTAGCATAGTTCATATGGTTCTCTTTATCAAATTCATTACTATTTTCTTAGAACTCATCAATTCATAGTTATAAATGATTAAGGAGTAGAAGCATTACCTTTTTTAAGTTCAATCCTCTTGAATTCGTGTTCTAGGGTTTCATTTCTCAACAATGGTGTCTAAATCGAATATCTAATGATTTGAAGGATTTGCGTATGTTAATAAGGTGTTGGAGAATTGAAATTAACTTAGATCATTGTTAGGACTTACCTTGGATGATGGAGAGACATTGGAAAGTTGGGTTCTTGAGAGCTTCCCTTTCTTGAGCAAAGTTATGTGTTTGAGGTGCGGGGGACGAGGTAGGGTTTAAATAAGTGTACGCATCCCAAAAAATTAAGGAGAAAATAAAAAAAACTCGGATAAACGTCGTCGGTGCAGGGGATCATCTGAGGTGCCAAAATAACTGTGCAAGGCTCCATCAGAGGCGCCAAAACTACAGTGCCTTGCTCTGTTAGGGGCGCTAAGGTTAATGTCGTGGACAGTGCCTTGCACTGTCTATGGCCGTGAGTTTTCATGGTCTTGCACTATCTAAGGCTGTGATTTTTCATGTTCTTGCACTGTCTAAGGATGTAAGATGGACATCCCATAAACTTAGTCGATGATCGAATTTTATGCACCTCACTCTCTGAACTGGATTATATTTGCAAAACAATTGTTTCCACACACACATCCCGATAGGACTTCACATGTTAAAAGGTCACATTCATACTCATTTAATACTTCCACAACTAACTCAAATTTATGGAGTGCTAAAAATTCCCTGAGGAATTCGACTTCGAACTCTTGAACTAGATTATATTTGCAATGACCGCTAATCCATTTATTAGGCATAATTAGGCATGATCAAACATTCTCTTCAAACTTCTGATTCTTGTAGTGGAAACTGCCAGTGTGAAAAATTGTCTATAATGTGTTTGATAAAGTATCTTAATTGGACTGTTCGAGAATATAAACTTAGAAATGAAAATCCCTTTTGGAACAACATGGGTGGGGTGGCCATAAGTGAGCACTCTAGCGAACACTAGCTTATACAACTTAGGAACATGTCCATCATCATAAACCATAACATGATCAATTGGAATTACTTCCTACCCTTTTCCTTATGGGGGATTTGGATCAATCGTAACAACAATAACCAAAATAATACATCCAAACCCATAAATACTAATTATATATTTCAACAAGCTTTAGAATGCAGTTTACTAATAGATCATAACCCATTGCCTATTGAAAACATCCAAATCAAAGTTCGTTGGCTAAAACCACCTAAAGGGTGGTACAAGGTGAACGTGGATGCAAGTTACACCAAAGGAAAAAGCAGTGTTGGAGGAGTTCTACGCAATACAGAAGGCCACTGGATTGTAGGCTTCATAAAGTTCACAAATTCTAGGGGATCTTTGGAAGCAGAATTAAAAGCAATCAAAGAAGGGTTAAAAACAACTCATGAATGGAATTTGTTCCCACTCGAGATAGAGACTGATTGCGTTGATGCAATACAAGAAATTCACAATGGTGATAAACATTTTGATGGTCTTGTAAAATTTTGCTGCTCATTAATGCACCAAGGGAAGGTGACCCTCCTCAGGCATAGCTTTAGAGAAGGCAACATGGTAGCACACTCCATGGCCAAGTTGGGAAGTACTCGAAGAAGCAAAGAAAAAACAGTTTTTGTATTACCACCAAGCAATATCGAAAATTATTGTAATAGTGGATAAAGACAATCCTTTGGTTTTTGTTAAAAACTTATCTATGGATGCTTGCAAGCCCTTATCAAGCTTAGGTAATCAATGTGCCCTAAGTGGCATAAACTTAGGTTGTGATGTAACAAACCCTATTTAAGTCTTTAATATATATTTCCTGTTTTCTCAAAAAAAAAATCCCTTTGACTTTAAATTGTATTTGATCATTAATGATAGAAGACGATTTCATCGCATAAGATATTGAAGGACGTTGCTGTATTAGTAAAAAATAGTTTCATATGTAAGCCAGCTTGTGACAACTCAGCCAGTTACGTGGACACAGGAGAACGCGACAACTGGATGTGATTCTTTGAAGAGGTACGGAACAAGAGGTATGATTCAATAAACCCTCGAGCTTATCAGCCACGGGAAACTCAACCTGATCAAAACAGGGAAGATGCACGGTCAGAATGAATCTATACAAAGCTACGGGCAGATTCAAGAACCCACAATTGATTACTCAAACGTTATGTAATAGTACCCCAATTACCATTATCCTTTATAACGCCTCATTAATGTCATAATTAGTCATAAATGAGAAACCATAGCAAGAGCTGTACGTATATCAAGTAATCTCCTATATAAGGGAGGGGAATACAGCTTGTAAAGGCATCTGATTCTCGAATACAATTTACTTCGCTTTTCTATACTTTTGCAATATTGTCTATTATTCATTTTTCTCTATTTCATTGACTATTAGTAACCCGTGTTCATCCTAGAAATAGCTTCAGTCAAAGGATCTAATTTTTTGGTTAAAAAATTGGTTCCGTTATCGGGAAACTGATAATCTTTGTTTTCTTTTCAAGTGATATCCTCTGAACTATGTCGAAATCCAATGACAAAAACCATCAAAGGAATGGAACCCCAGTTCCATCGCCTTCAGGAACCCAACGTGGTTCAAGGGAACAATCCCCAAAAAGATCCAATAACAACAATGGTGATAATGATCAAACAGTGGAACACGATCGTGTAAAGAAAATGATTGTAGAGTATGTGAGCCAAGCTTTGCAAGAATTTGCGAGGGGATTACCGGCAGCGTTACCTACACCACCAACGCCACCCCCTAATAACACCATCACCATGGAAAATCCTCAANGTATATCTAATAACTCTGAATTACAAAATTACTACTAACCATGCAGAAACAGATGAAGGAACAGAACGATAGCATCGAACAAATTCCTGGACTAACACCTATTATCAAAGGCATTGATGTTGATAGGCATTCTCAACAACCTTGGAAGCCAAGTGTGGCACCTTTGCCTATACCCAAGAAATTTAAAATGTCTGACGTTCCCAAATATGATAGAACAACTAACCTACATGATCATGTGAATGCTTTCACTACTGGAGTAAAAGGAAACGACTTAACAAAACAAGAGATTGAATCAGTCCTTGTCAAAAAATTTGGGGAAACACTTACCAAAGGAGCCCTAACCTGGTATTCTCTTCTCCCTGAAAATTCTATTGACTCTTTTGCTGAGCTTGCAGATTCATTTATAAAAGCACACTCTGGTGCACAAAAAGTTGAGAAAATAATGGAAGACATATTCAAAATAAAATAAGGAGACGCGGAATTACTCTGTGAGTTTGTAGAGAGGTTTCAACGAGAAAGAATGCAGTTACCCAGGGTGCCTGATAATTAAGCAGCCATGGCATTTGCAAGCAACCTAAATGATAAAAGATCAGAAGCAACGAGACGACTTAAGGGAAGTCTAAGAGAATTCCCCGCTACAACATGGAACGTTGTATATGACAGGTATAGTACTAAACTCAGAATTGAAGAAGATATCATTGCTCGTTCGAGAGATGAAGATCATTCCAGATCTAGACGTCCAGAATCAGAAAGAAGATCAGGTAAGAACAGGTACAATCCTTACTTAGGACCCTCAGGACGTGATATTCGTCCCAGGTTCGAAAACACTAGGTCAAACTATAAACCACAAGGAAGAGACGTCGTCTCATCCTCGTCGAGATCCAGAAAAGATCGAGATGAATGACCTAGAGGTAATACTCGAATTGGGGATCATACCTTTAATGTAAGTACTACTGAACTATTCTCAATATTAAGGAACATGGGAAACAAGGTTAAGTGGCCCAAAGAGATGCGGTCAAATCCAAATAGAAGGAACCCAGATCACTGGTGTGAATTCCATAACGATCATGGGCACAAAACTACGGATTGCAGATTTTTAGAAGGTGGAGTAGAAAATTTATTGAAACATGGCTATTTAACAGAATTGTTTAGTGATAAAGGTAAACAAGCATATATGAGGAACATGTAGGAGCCTCCAAAGCCTCCTTCTCCAAAATGAACCGTCAAGGTGATACACGGAGGTGAAGAAGTAAACGGAATGGTCTCCAAAACAATCACAAAGTGCACAATTACACATGGAAAACGGGTTCGTGAAAATATGGAAGAGGACGACATAACCTTCGATGATGCAGATATCGGCGGATTAATGCTTCCTCACACCGATGCTCTGGTTATCTTTACTTATTCATGACACAAACGTAAAAAGAGTGTTGATTGATCCAGGCAGTTCAGTCAATATCATTTGTCTAAGAGTCATGGAAGAAATGCTACTGGGGAATCAAGTAATCCCAAGGGCTTGAGCCATATCAGGGTTTGATAACTCTACGGTTATAACAAAAGGAGAAATTGAGCCTAACACTTATGCTGAGGGGGTGAACAAAATTACCAGGTTCCAAGTCATCGATACTGACATGGATTATAACGTAATCGTGGGAAGGCCATGGATCCACGACAGGAAAGTAATACCCTTCACCTTGCATCAGGTAATTAAATTCCCCTCTGAATGGGGGATTCAGCAAATTAGAGGCAATCAGCAGACCGCAAGAAATATAAACTCTGTGGTACACTACAACAAGAAAATAGAGGTGGAGGAATCACTAGATAAGGGAATCTCCCAAGCAGGTAACGCCGCCCAAACATGCATGGAAGAAATTACTACCCAAATAGGTACGGAAGGTATTATTTCTAAAACATGTATGAAAGAAAATACTTACGAGAAGGTGAATCAAGTTACCACGGAAGGTGTACTATACCACACAGATGCAGATTCCAGAACGGACGTCATTCACGAACCAGAGGAAGACTAGCACATCAAAACAAATACGGAAGAGCTCGAAGCTGCTCCATTGTCTGAACAAAAGCCTGAACAAAAAGTGTATATAGGCACGAGGCTGGGCCCTGGTAGAAGAGGTAAGTTAATTGATTATTTAAAGGCTAACGCAGGGTGCCTTGCGTGGTCCCACTCAGATATGACAGGCATCTCACCAGAAGTGATGACTCATAAACTAAATGAAGATCTATCATTCGTGCCTGTTAAGCAGAAGAAAATAAAGCAAGGACCATTCAAGAACCAAGTGATCGACGAAGAGGTACAGAAAGTCTTGAAGATTGGTTCGATACGAAAGGTAACGTACCCTAACTGGCTAGAAAACACCGTGGTGGTACCTAAAAAGAATGGCAAATGGAGAGTATGCGTAGATTATACTGACTTAAATAAAGCATGCCCCTAGGATTCATTCCCATTGCCACATATAGATCAAATGATTGATGCCACAGCAGGTCATGAATTATTAAGCTTCTTAGATGCATATTCTAGTTATAATCAGATTAAAATGGATCCTTAAGATGAGGAAAAAACTTATTTCATTACAAACAGGGGGACTTACTGTTATAAAGTTATGCCTTTTGGATTGAAAAATGCTATAGCCACCTATCAAAGGTTAGTGACTAAAATGTTCCAAGAACATCTTGGAAACACGATGAAAGTCTATATAGATGATATGTTCGTAAAATCAACACAAGCACAAGACCATTTCCAGCATCTCTCTACTGCTTTTGATATTTTACGCAGGTATAATATGAAGCTAAATCCAGAGAAATGCGCTTTTGGAGTGCAATCAGGTAAATTTTTGGGTATCCTTTTATCGAACAGAGTAATAGAGGTATATCCTGCCCAAATTAAAGCTATATAAGAAATACCTGATATTTTAACAAATAAAAAGGAAGTTCAAAGACTAATAGGGAGAATAGCAGCTTTG
Source organism: Nicotiana knightiana (assembly GCA_005239525.1). Lineage (NCBI taxonomy): Eukaryota > Viridiplantae > Streptophyta > Magnoliopsida > Solanales > Solanaceae > Nicotiana > Nicotiana knightiana. Next base: position 238,514 of record ML393586.1, read on the forward strand.
GGAAGATTTATTTCTAAGTCTTCCGAAAAAAGTTTTAAATTCTTCTCAGTTCTCAAAAAGCAGAATCAGTTCGAATGGACTGAAGAATGTCAGCAAGCCCTCAAGAATCTGAAGATTTATCTATCGAAACCACCACTGCTTTCAAAGCCAAAAGAAGGGGAGAGATTGTACATCTACCTGGCTGTCTCAGAAATTGCTGTAAGTGCAGTATTGGTAAGAGAAGAAAAAGGTAAACAATCACCTATCTATTATGTAAGTAAAACTTTGCTAGATGCTGAGACTAGATATCCACATCTGGAAAAGTTAGCTTTAGCTTTAATAATGGCATCTAGAAAATTATGACCACATTTTCAATGCCACCCAATCACCGTTGTGACTTCTAATCCTTTAAGAAATATTATGCATAAACAAGAATTGTCAGGGAGATTAGCCAAGTGGGCCATAGAATTAAGTGAGCATGAAATAATCTATCAGCCTAGGACTGCAATTAAGTCTCAAATACTAGCTGATTTTGTTGCTGACTTTAGGAATAGCAGTGTTCCTGAAGTAGAGAAAGAGTTACAACTTTTTAACGGTGCTAATCCGGGCCTATGGACCCTATTCACCGATGGTTCCTCAAATATAAAAGGCGCCGGCTTAGGCATGGTCTTAATATCACCCACGGGTGAAAAGACACGGAAAGCTATAAAGTGTTATCCTATAACTAACAATGAAGTAGAGTACGAAGTTGTTATTACAGGGCTTGAACTAGCACGGGAGCTCTCAATCAAGCAAATTGTGATCAACAGCGACTCCCAACTGGTAGTAAATCAGATACAGGGGACTTACATCGCTCGAGAGACTCGAATGCAACGGTATCTTGAAAAAGCACGGAAGCTCGTGAGACAATTCAAAGCATGGAAGGTAATGCAAATACCTATAGAGGAAAATGTAGAAGCAGATGCACTAGCTAACCTCGCAGCAGTCACGGAAGTAACAAACAAGGACAATGCAATTGTCGTCCAACTATTTCATTCAATGATCGACCAGGACAGTAATGAGGTAACTTTCAACAACTTAACCTGGGACTGGAGAAACGAAATTCTTAATTTTTTGCAGAATGGTACCGTACCTGAAGACAGGAAAGCATCTCAAGCACTTCGCCGCAAAGATGCACGATACTGCCTTATTCGCAACTCGCTTTATCGCAAGATGTTCGGAGAACCCCTAGCTAAATGCCTCAGACTAACCAAACGGAATTTGTGATGAAAGAAGTCCACGAAGGACACTGTGGAAATCACTCAGGCGTGATATCCTTAGTGAAAACCATAATCAGAGCTGGATACTATTGGCCTAAGATGGAAGAAGAAGCCGAAAACTTCGTATCCAAATGTGACAGGTGCCAAAGGTTTTCCAATAACATGCATCAACCAGCGGAATTATTGCATCCAATAATATCCCCGTGGCCTTTCATGAAATGGGGTGTGGACATAGTGGGACCTCTTACCACAGCTAAAGGACAGGTACAGTTTTTACTCATGCTAACCGACTATTTTACAAAATGGGTAGAGGCATAAGCGTTCAAACAAGTGCGAGAAAAGGAAGTTAAAAGTTTCTTATGGAGAAACATAATATGCCGCTTTAGAATACCAAAGGAGATCGTGTACGATAATGGCCCACAATTCATAGGCTCGCAAATCACAGAATTCTTCTAAATCTAGCAAATCAAATGGATCACTTCAACACCATACCACCCTGTGGCTAATGGTCAGGCCGAGTCAATGAATAAGGTCATCATCAAAAATCTAAAGAAGCCGTTGGATAAAGCCAAAGGAAACTGGCCTGATGAGTTACCAGCGGTATTATGGACATACAGAACAACTTCAAAAATAGCCACGGGAGAAACCCCGTTCGCACTTGTTTATGGCTCAGAAGCCTTAATACCTGTGGAGATTGGAGAACCAAGCATAAGGTTCTCAACAGCCATGGAGGGAAAAAACGACGACGGATTATGGACCAATTTGGACCTACTCGAACCACGGAGAGAAGCAGCACTGATACGGATGGCAGCTCAAAAACAAATCATAGAGCGTTATTACAACCGTAAAGCTCCTCTCATGTACTTCATGATTGGGGACTTCGTCCTCAAAAATATTTTTCAATCAACGAAAGAAGCAGGTGCAGGAAAGCTAAATCCAAACTTGGAAGGACCTTACAAAATCCGAGGTATAGTTGGGAAAGGCGCCTATGAGTTGGAAGCTATGGACGACAGAGTTCTACCAACAAGTTGGAACGCCATCCACCTAAAGAAGTATTACTTGTAAGGAAAGAATACCCACCGTCAGGTATCACACGTTCGATTTCATTTTGAATATTTAAAATTTTACTAACTTTTTTAGATGATAGGCATAAAGATAACTCATCACCAGATGATGATATTAGACTTGCAAAGACGCGAGGAAATAACACAATTCCCGGTCTATGGTTACACCTTCTGATGGACGTTTTAAAGGGTTAAGCAGTCATCATCTAAAAAACTATATACCTTCGAGTCCAGAATATTTTTCCTTTTCAGGAAAAGGACCACAAGGAAGGAATAATCAAGTGATCGAGATCTCATTCTTCAAAGCACAAACACTTGGGGGACTATACAGTATGGAAGGCTAAGACGAAGCAAAGAAGACTACCAGAAAGTTAAAAGCTCGAGCCTGAAGACCCATCTATCCAACGAGACAAGTGATACGAGTAGAATCGAAAGAGATCAAAAGAGTCATCCAAATACAAAGCTTAATGCAAAAAGCCAAAACCTTCCAACATGTTCACGTTGAAAGGAAAAATATTAGTCACGAGAAAGAAATGTACATCTTTATACTTATTCAGAGCTGTTGTAACAAAAATAGTTAGGGGTAAAAGATCATCATCAATGTACTCATTCAAAAAACTGTTATCAAATAAAACATATATGGATGAAACATCTAAATCCTTGTATTTATTCAAGAAATAGTTATCAAATAAAAACAGTTATAAATTAGAAAACATTTTCCTCGTACTTATTAGAAAATTGTTTCCAAACAGTTGCGGGTAAAAACTCCAATCTTTATAAAAACTGTTACTAGTAAAAAACAGTTGTTTCCTTGTATTAATATCGAAAAACTGTTACCTATGAAAAACAGTTATGAAATACAAGAGTATATCAAATATTTTAAACAAAAACAGTTGCAACATGAGTTTTAGATGATAACCAAACACATGTAAAATGTCATGGAAGTTCAACCAAAAAACTTTCCTTGGATACATTCTTAAACGTGTGTAAAATTCCTATCACTCTATTGCATTATCATGAAGTTGAGACGTCTTCTTCATGTCAATTATAAAGGATCCTCTTCCATAAATTATGCCTACTACAAAAAATGCACACATTTAATATGACACTGTGCCTATTACTAAAAGGTACGAGTAACCTAAAGCATTCTACATGCAAAACTCAGAGGTAAAACTAAAACCTCGAAAAATGAAGCATGCAAAAGTCTTAAAGAGTGAAACAGAAACTCAATAAAAGTCATATTAGCATCAATATATTAAAACGGCTAAGCAAAAACTAAATATTAAGTTATACTTAGCCGTATGGAATTTTTATATATACATTGAGGCGCCCCTAAATTGTCATTTGGGGACTTTAAATAAATCCAAATTTACCCCTGATGGGACTGGGGGTAACCACCAATTAAGACAAAGAAAAAAAAAGAATAAAGAGGGGTGAACCAACTAAACTTCTTAAGGAGGGGGGTTAAATTCACTGGCAGAAGAAGCGGGAGCAATTAGGGATGAAGAGGCATGAGTAGCTGGAGTCTCACCATCAGGTGAAGAAAGGTTATGACCTTGTTGAGCATTCTCCATGGCTTCCTTAGTTTTAGCTATTTCAGCACTAAGGTCGAAACCCTCTTGACTCATTTCTGTCAATGTGTCAAGGCGTGAATTCATATACACATAGCTCACATCGACAGCAGCCACGTCTTCAAGATCTTTATAATCCTTTGCCCATACTTGAAGCTCAGCTCTCAATCCGTCCTTCTTCGCTTCTGCAGCTTCAGGGGTGGCCCTTTAACGATACAATCGACTCACCTAGAGTTTGAGCTTTGTATAAATCCTTACGAAGGTCCTCTTGAGTCCGAGTGAGTGATTGCACGAGTTCGCCTGAGTATTCCTCCTTCTGCCCCAACAAATTTTTCCAGTCTCTAATCTTCTCTGAGGCACGAGACAGCTGCTCAGCAAATGAGGACTCCAGAACACTCTTGTCTTTATCAGCATGACTGGAAGAAGCCTTCTCTACTGCCAGTTCTGCCGCCATGAGCCTCATCTGCCTCTTCAAGGTACTCTTTTCCTCTTCTAAGACATCCATGTCAATCCTTAGGCTATCGTACTGTGCTTTCCAATTAACAACATCGGCCTACAACTCTTTTGTATCCTGATCCGTATTTGAGATCCTCTTCATGAGCTCCATGCCTATAAGATTAATCTACAAGAAATATAACCAATCACATATGGTAAATTTCATGTACGAAAATGAAAGAGGAGAACCTGCATCATACCTTCAAAGAGGTATGCACAACTTCATTGGCCCATGTAAGAGCATTGTGGCTGGATAGCTTGGCTATCTCTGTGGGACCTATCAAAGGCTTGAGCCACACTTCGGGCTCACCTGCTTTCTTGAAAAGATTCCGCTCAGCTGGAACCTCTATTACAACCTATCGCATCTCTCTAATGGAAGACCCTACTTCCCTAGCAGAAGGCATGGAAGCAGGCAGAGATAAAGTAGCAACAGGCACGGAGGGTTGAGGAGCTGGACAAGACACGGGCAATGCAGCATGCACGGAGGTTTGAAGAGTTGAGGAAGCTACGGGCAAAGAAACAGTAGAAGCCGTAATAGCCAAAGGAGAAGATGAGACAGCTTCTCTTAAAGAAGTAGGAAAGACAGCAACCAAAGGGACATCGTTAGGAGCAAGGTCAAAACCTTCATGGAACAAGCAATCTACAGACATATGAATAGGGGAATGTGAAACATCTTCAAGAGTAGAGGGCTCAACCACAGACACGGAAGGCAAGGTCAAGGGTGTAAACTCATCATCTGAAACCACCCGCCTTCTCTGTGACCTGTGTACTAAAGAACCTTCTTCTTCTTCTTCTATGGAACGAGACTCACCGATCTTCCTCTTCGAGGATGATGAACCAACAATAATTTCTTGGGCCTGAGCCAAAGACATCTACGGGATAGATGAAGCAGACACCCCATTAGCAGAGAAACCTATTAAAAGGGAAAAAGTTAAGCGAAAAAGAAAGAAGAGACTCGAGTAAGGAAAGAAGCAAGAACAAGAGCTTCACTTACCGTGGGTCTTTACATGCCAACCATACCTCCCAGCGAGGTACTTCAAAGATCTATCTTTTAAAGGAGCAACGGACAATTATTTTTCTACCCAATCACGGATATCGGAGACATTCTCAATAGTATCCATGATTGCTGAGAGAAGAAGAAATAGATACGGTGTTAATAAAACATCTCAAGTCAGAACGAGAAAAAGTAAATAGATGTGAGCTAAAGCATACTCACGTGCGCGATTTCACTTCTCAGGGAAGGGAAGATTTTCTTCACCCACTAAACCAACAGTGGGTACAGTAACATATCGGAGGTACCAACCTCTATCCTTATCATGTCCATGGGTTACCAACACTCTTTTGCTTCTAGCAGTCAGAGTAAAAACCCCATTCACAAAAGAAGGTAGGAGAGTAGAGATGAATAAGATGGTTGAAAGTAAAAGGAACCGAGGCTAAATAAGCTAAACTCCTAAGACATGCGAAAACTCGCCACACAAGCGGACCAACTTGTCCTAAGCAGATATTGAAAAAATGGCAGAATTCAATTATGACTAGGTCAATGGGGGGTCTAAACCCTAGAGTGAAAGGGTACATATAAAAAAGAGAATGTCCTGTCTTGTAAGACGTTATTCTTTGATTACTATTCGGAATGTAGATAGGGAAATCAAGCCTCCTAAAACACTCCCTACGAACAAGGAAAATCTGACCCTCAGTTATAAAGGTTGAATACCTTTCTACACTCTCAAGGGAAGAAGATTGGTCTACAAGAACTTTATTATCTCTAGCAAAGACAAACTCAATGGGGACAATTTCATCAACTCCAGGTTCACGAAGACGTTCACCTCTACCTCTATACAAAGACCGAGAAACTAGAGATCTACTAGAAGGAGAGGGAACTATCTGAGAAGAAGAGAAGCCCCTTGAAGGAGTGGATCCTAGACTTCTAAGTCTACCACCCCTCTGACTCCTAGCCGGAGCAGAAGATGGCGTTAAATTTTCAATATCTATTACACCCTGAGGTTGGTTTCAAGAAGACATGTTTATACTTCAGGACAACCGTGTAACATGAAAAAATAATGATGAAAAGTCATAATTGAAGATGTCACTTCGGGCCTGATACAGCCGCAAAAAGCCCTAAAAGGTGCCGAGTAAATGCAGAACCAATCCGAAAAGGACACGTGGTATGAGCATTAAATGGAAGTGACAAACGATGCCTATGGTGCAGAGAAGCATACAATGTTTCGAGGAAAAGCGGCGGCAAAATATTCCCGCCATAAATGAATATTCACTTACCAAATATTAATCAATAAATATATGGTAAGTGGGGGAACTATCTGTATTGGTAAAAAAGAGTTTCACACGTAAGCCAGCTTTTGACAACTCATCCAGTTACGTGGACACAAGAGAACGTGACAACTGGATGTGATTCTTTGAAGAGGTACGGAACAAAGAGGCATGATTCAATAAACTCTCGAGCTTAGCAGCCACGGGAAACTCAACATGATCAAAACAGGTAAGAGGCACGGTCAGAATGAATCTAGACAAAGCTACGGGCACATTCAAGAACCCACAATTGATTACTCAAACGTTATGTAACCGTACCCCAATTACCGTTATCCTTTGTAACGCCTCAATAATGTCATAATTAGTTATTAATGAGCAACCATAGCAAGAGTTGTACGTTATATCAAGGAATCTCCTATATAAGGGAGGGGAATACAGCTTGTAAAAACATCTGATTATCGAATACAATTTACTTCGCTTTTCTATATTTCTGCGTTATTGTCTATTATTCATTTTTCTCTATTTCCTTGATTATCAGTAACTCGTGTTCATCCTAAAAATAACTTTAGTCAAATGATCTAATTCGTTGGTTAAACAGTCGTAACATCGGAGTATGATGAATTTCAAGCTACTCTTACTTTTTTATGATACAAACTTTATTTGTAAGGATTTAAGAAAAATTGCAGCGTTATCTTTTTCTAGCTATTATTTTTTCTTTTTAAGTTTTTTCAAACAATGGAAATACGGAACAAGCTTGACTTATGCAGTACAAAATTGGATAAACAAGGGAGATGCAATACAAGAATGCTTTCATTAAATTCCTCCTGATTAGATTCTAAAAAAGGCATTTCTACACGCTCTTTTTCCACTATAAAGTACAATTATCCAGGCTTAGTAATGAAAGTTAAGTAGCAGCCTTGCTGCGAAACAAGAAGCAGCTCAATTCGTAGAGGATAATGGAAAACAGCATAGTGGTACAAAACCGATTGAGCAAAATCAAGTCTCACCCAGACAATAACAATGATACTGAAGTAGACATCTCAATTTTGAGATCATGAGTGTGGTCATATTAATCATCATCACTATGAAACCTTTGCTTTTTCGAAATTTCCACAACAAAATACACAAAAACTACACAACGTGATCCCACAAGTGGGGTCCGGCTACCTTCTGTGAGATTGCCACAATCAGCTTTGTTCACTAACTTGTAAGAGTTGAGTCAGACATTCATAGGATAATCCTTGAGACAACTTTCTTCTGCCACTCCCTATTGATAATAGGCTAGATTCATGTAGTTTAGCAACCTTTTACGCCCTAACTTGACTATGCTTCACTGTTCTAGGAAGGTTAAATAACGAAAAAAATGGCTCTAATTGTGAATTTTATATTATGCAGGAGCAAGTCTTGATTATGAGGACATAGGACACTGTTTGGAGATAATTTAAAGCAAGAAAAGCCCCTCGGAGTTGAGTGAGTGTGAAAGAAGAGAGACAAAAAAGAGAGAATCAGCTCATCCACACTACCGTGGGCCAAGCGCGGCCACACTCGAGCTAAAGAAACTGGACAGAATGAAGTGCGATAAGCGCGGCCCATGCGCGGTCTTAGTGCGGCCGCGCTAGTTCGTGAACGACATGCAATGTAGAAGTCAATAAGCACGGCCCATGCGCGGTTCGAACGCGGCCCATGCGCGGTTCGAACGCGGCCGCTCTAGTCCCTCCGAAACACAGTAATATTAGGGGTAATTTTGGTAGTTTGTGAGCAATTCCACTTAACCTATAAGAGGTCCAGCTCGCCCAAAAAGAGGATATCAAGGTTTTTATAGTTTTGTTGAAGGCAAGAAGAGGCAAGAGGCAAGGAGGAAAATTCGGCATCCAGTTCTACCTTTCTTCCTTTTGTTTTAATCATTCATGATGAATTTTGTTGTTGTTATTATGAAAAAAATTATGAGTAGCTAATAATTTAGTATAAGGTTTTGATGGAACCTGTTGAAGGATGAACTTGTTGTTGTGTTAATATAGTTTGCCAAGTTTAATCTCTATTTGTTCAACTACGTTCTTGTTGTAGTTAATTAACAGGATCCTCAATTAGCCGTGCCTATTTAGTACGTATTACTCGGGAGAGAGTGCATATTTAGGTAGTTTTTGAACAACACCAATCCCAAAGTATATGAGGAATCAATAACCGAGGGTTTAAATGTGGGATTAGGGATAACGAAACCTTGGGTGCGATCTAAGTGAGCTGTAATAAAAGTCAGCTAGCGTAACTCGGGAGTGCGTCTAGTAAATTGTCGTAATTACTTGGGAGAGATTTACGGTAGTAAGAGTGCCCATGATCGATAGAGAAGATTAGGTAAACTATATGAAACATAACAGGAAGGGATTCCATCAACAGGGGAAATCACAACCTTAGATCCTTCTCTTTATTGTTTACAACTCATTCATAGTTAGCGCTTAGTTTAAATAGTTTCAGTCATTAATAGTTAGTAGAAATACAATCCATTGTTATTCAAAATATCTTGAAAGTTGATTACGGAGAATTCAGTGAGTCTGACAAAAGTAATTGATAGGTTATTCCCTGTGGGATTTGACTCTGGGCTAAATACCCGGATTACATTTGCAACGACCGCTTTGGTCTTTTTATAAGGCATAATTGGGCGTGATCACCTATTATTTAAAGGATCATAAACATATATAAAATCTTAATGTTATAAAATTATAATAAACTAGGGGCAAGTTCAAGTGACAAATGTTGAGGAACTTGTGACAATCACAGATTCAAGCCCTGCGCCATGTGAGCTAAAGCAGTATATATATGTCAAGCACCGTATAGGAGCTGACCCATCATCCTCGAGTTTCTAAGCATGTGGTTAGTCCTAAGGGTTGGGCCTAGATGTATTTCATGGTCATAAAAGATAAACAAGAAAATTTTTAGATGTCATTAGGTACCGTAGTCATTGATGCATCTGATGAGGAAGGACATGTGACTTGACAAGATAGAAGAGATGGAAGGTGGTCTAACTTCTTGTCAGTTTGGCATTGAGGAGATTTTAGCAGTGAGGTACGTATTATTTTTCCTCTTGGCCATTTCCATAGAGCTCATTGTCCGAGTATTAGAGCGATAAGTTAGCTGCCTCCTTTTTAACCCAGTCACCTTCGTGTTATCAATCAATACTGTCTCACTCGGTTCATTTTCAATACTCTTACTTGGAGCTGAATCTTCATGTGATTCATTTCTCTTCTTTACATGCTTTAACTTCTTCGCAACTAACTCGTTCGCACACTTTGCAGCCAATTCATACCCTTCTTTGAATTCTGAAGCTTCACTTGAAATTTGGGCAAAAATATGGCATAAATGTTTATACCTCACACTAACTTTATGTGCTTGAGAAATTTTTATCTTTCTTTGTGATGGGAGCATATGAGACAATGAAGAAGGATCAAGAGGATGGTTATGTTTCTCTTCAAATGAAGTGATGCGAAACTTGACGACTAACAATAATATGGGCTAAGTATCCTGTCTTGGTTTCCTTTCTATGCTTTTGAACCGTGTGATCTCGTTTGTCTTTGCTTCTATAACTTTCTATGACATGTAAATTTTCTTGAAGTCACATATGACATACCCTTGGACTTTGTTCTTGTTAGCATAACCAAGTGCAGCCGCGTATTCATTGTAACATTCATATGCATTCTCATCTGAATCAAATTTCACTCCAAGTTTTATTGGCACATTGAATCCACCTTGAGACTCACTAGATGTGATCTCCATAAATCTACATTACAAAAAGTGTAAATAAGACAAATAATTTTTAATATTAAATTATAGAAATAATTAAAACATGTCTCTAGAAATGGATTACAAGACATATGGAGGGAGCACAAAGGAGGTGATATCACAAATACAACATACTGAATAGTATCTAGTCTTACTATGAATATATATCATCCTTTACTCATCAAAATAATTCTTTTACTTTGCTCATTATACATTGAGATAATTCCTTCAACACTCTTTGGTCAAACTACTTGTTAAGTATCTATTTATGTGCAAATAAATATTCTTTCTCCTTTTTCTCAATTCTTTGGTATAAATTACCTCTTGTTGTAGTCATCCATTTAAAACTTGTTGACTCTAAGTATGAGTCGTTTTCTCGTCTAGTTTACACTTGTAAGTTCAAAATTTTGTTCAAACACTTTGAGTTAACATGCATTGTTTATGTGCAATTCTTTTCATATCTTTCAATTTATACTAAAATACCATTCTTTCATATCCTTTTTTATTCCTTCACATACTACATTTTGTTATATATATATATATATATATATATATATATATATATATATATATATATATATATATATATATATTGTGAAATATTCTACTGTTCTTTAGCTAAAGCTCATTTTGCACTCAGCTTATCTTTCAGAATATGATTCTCTTGTCCACATTACAATTATTTCATATGAGTCCATACATATTAATCATTTAATTTCAAAAATACCAAAACATATTTGCATACTTCATCCGCCCATGATTCATTACATATTTAATATCATCGTTGTTATTCTAGTGGACGTTGATCATTCTTTTATTCTTTGTGATAGTTGTGAGATTTGTTGCTCATTCTTTTGAATTTTTTGATAAGTAGAGATTTTAACCTATTATTTTCTCTCTTTTACTTATGCTTTAGGCTAAAAATGCATGAAGGTATTTCCGAGAACTAATGTAATATTCTTGCTTGCAGGAATTGTTCAAAATGAGTCAAAGGAGTCATAATCAACTCACAAAGGTTCAAATCTTGAACAAAAACCAAGACTGGGCCAAGAGATCTGAAACGTGGACGGCAAAAATATTGTGCGGCCGCGAAAGCTACAACACGGTCGTGATCAAGATTTCGAGGTACGCAAAAGGAAGATTCAGAGAGGTTGATTTTTGGGCATAAAGATGAACACGGACCGCATCAGAAATGTGCGGCCGTGAAAATACCTGTGCTGCCGCGATTGGAATTACGCGGACCACGGTGGTTGAGGTTCAGAGAAGTTACAATTTAAAAAAAATCGAGAAGTGCGGTCTGTGTCAGGATTATGCAGCCTTGGAAGTCTCTTACGTGACCGCGAAGGAAATTATGCGGTCTGCGAAACTAAGCTCAACCCAGATGTAGATTTGAAGAACGCGGATCGCGATCAGAATTATGTGGCCGCGAAAGCATGAGTGCGACAGAGCTCAAGATTACGCGGTCGTACAACCTCTGCAGGGTTATTTTTGTCGGAAAATTTTAGCTTAGTATAAATAGAACTTTTTGTCATTTTTAGGTATGTTATGTATTATATGAGCACGTGAGACAGATGGAACTTCCCTTTTGGGAAATTTTGTAGTAGATTCATCTTTTAACATTAGATTTCTGTATCTTAATCATATATTATGGCTTTTATCTTCTTTTCATCTTTGATTTCTGTTATCTCCACGAGTAGCTTGACCCATAGCCAGAGTTGTGACCCAAACCCTAGTGTGGGTATTTAATGGGTAATTGATTTTAGGGCTTGAATGTGTATGGGTTAGTGATATTTAGCCTAGTTCTTGCTAGAACTATAGAGTTAGTTGTTGCAAACACTGATTCATGCCTTTATGACTTAGTCCCTTCTTGAGAAACTAAGTCTATGAAAACTAGGCTAACAAAGAATTATAGTGAACTCAAGAAACTGATAGCCCTAATTCAAAGGGTTAAACCTAGAGATAGTAACACCTGACTTGAGCTAATATCACTTGAATTGCATGAATACACATTTGGACTTGAGAAAGTCAAATTAGGCAAAATCACTCAAACTACCGAGAGGTATAGAGTGAGTACTTGGGTGTGATAGCTATATTACGATCCCAACTAAATCAAGCTTTCCCTAGATTCTTGCTACTTGTTAGATATCCACCTAGGTGGAAGTCACTACCCTAGTCTCTTTAAAACACTTGAAAACCGACAACAAAAAGAGTGGACATAGTTTCAATTATAGCATACAATAGAGTAAACTTAGAAATAGAATCAAACCCAAATGTTTGGAAGTGTAATTAGAAGCAAAACCCACACTTAGCTCGAATATAAACCTAATTCCAAACCAATTAACTCTTTGTGGATTCGATCCCGACCTAGTTGGGTTAAAATGCATTGACCACCCTAGCTAGACAGTCGTAGCTATATATTCGAGTATTTGTGTGTTTTGTTTTTCTTTCCTTCTTTTTTTCTAATTTTGTGTGTCAATTGCTTTTAGGTACCAAATTTCTCTTAACGAGGCCCTCAGACGTATTCTTTAGGGGGAGGAGGTAGATGACAATGATGTGTATGAGGTTCATCTAGAACCTTAAGTACAAAAAAAAGAGGCCACCCACCTCATGACAACATTCCAAACCCTCCCCCATCTCCTCCAAGGAAAGCACACCGGGTGTTTCCCAATGAAGGCTACGCAAGTGCAGTTATCCCGCCCCAGATTCGGGCGGGCAACTTTCAGATAACCAATATCATGCTTACACTGTTAGAACAGAGGGGTTTCTTCACCGGAGCTCCACATCATAATTCATATAACCATCTCAAAGGTGTTGTAGACACATGATGGGGGAGCAAGTAGACGAATGTATCTGAGGACGCTTTGAGGTTAAGTTTTTTCCCATTTTCTCTAAGAGGGAAGGCTTTAGATATGCTTCAGAGGCTACCCAACCATTCCATCTCCACTTGGATGAGTTGGCTGAGAAGTTCATATCAACGTTTTTCTCTCCGGGACATAAAAAACATTGAGAGATGAGATCCTAGGTTTTAAACAAGAGCGAAATGAACCATTACATGAGATTTGGGAACGGTACAACACAATGGTAAAAGAATGCCCCAACAACAATATGATTGAAGCAATGATCCAGCAAACCTTTTATAGGGGTATCAACACAACTATCAGTGTATGGTGAATTACCTCGCTGGGGGTAATTTCATGAAAGTGCCTAATGTTGATGCTTGTGACATATTAGATGAGATGGAGGACACCTCTTAAACTTGGCAAAGTAGAGTCAATGTTCCTCAGGGCGACCCTAATGTTATTGACCTTCACAAGGAACTTCATGATTACAGACAAGCCATAGCAGAGTTGACAACTACTATTAATCAATTGTCTAAGGCTCAGCTTCGGCAGGTTCAGGGGACAAAACAAGTAAATGCCATGGAAAGGGTAAACAAGATGGTCAACAAGCGAAGATAGAGAGGTCAACAAAGTCAAAACAATGAAGATCAATTTGAGCAAAGTGGTAGAAGGTACAATCAAGATGACTCATATGATGATCCGAGTGAAGAGGTTCTTTATGCCAATAATTACCAAGGTAAATGGAGCAATGCTCCAAACCAATAAAAGTGGAGATCATAGGGAAGCAATCACAACTAGGGAAACCAAGGCCAATGGAATTAGAATAGTGGCAATAAACAATCAAAACAATTGGGGAAACAACAAACAAAATTGAGATAATCAAGTAAATTCAAGCAATTGGGGAGGAAACAATAATAACAATTGGAGTAGCAACAATAATATTAATTGGGGAGGCAATGGATATCTAGGGGTTGGAACAACAATAATCAAGGAAACCAGGGGTCAGGCTTTCAAAGGCCCCCGATGTATCAACAACCCAACAACCCGCCTCCATATCCATCACAAGGGCCAAGTTCTTCAAGTAATGAGATGGGACGGATAGAAAGCATGTTCAAGCAGATGATGGAAATAAACGCCGACTCCGATGCCCAAATAGCCTCCCACACTATCCGTAACATGGAAGTCCAAATGGGTCAAATTTCTCAAGTGTTGAATACTCTCCCTAAGGGGAACTACCAAGTGATACGGTAGTAAACCCGACGGGTGGGAACAATACGGGCCATGCTATGGCGGTGACTACTAGAAGTGGTAGAGGTGGAGTTGCTAGTACTTCAAACCCAAGAAAATGATTATGATGTGGTTGTGCAAGAAGATGATGAGCCAAGTAATGATGTGCAAGTAAATGATGAAGTGAGGATAGACATTGAAGAAAATGTGGAGAAGGCACAAGATGATGTGAACCCGTCTAGGGAACACGTCATAGACATATCGGATCCGTAGTGCCAAAAGCCAAGGCTCCTTTTGCAAGGCCTCCTCGCCCATATCCTCAAAGGCTTGCGAAGCAAAAAAATGAAAACCATTTCAAGAAATTCATTGATATGATGAAAAGTTTGTCAATAAATGTGTCATTAGTTGAAGCCCTTGAACAAATGCCGGGATATGCCAAGTTCATGAAAGACTTGGTAACTAAGAAGAGGTCAATGAACTGTGAAAATATCAAAATGACACATCAATTGAGTGCCATTGTGCATTTTATGGCTCCAAAGCTAAAGACCCCGGTGCCTTTACAATTCCATGCACTATTAGTAGCGCTGATTTTTCTAAAGCCTTGAGTGACTTAGGAGCGATCATAAATTTGATGTCATATTCTGTGTTCAAGATATTGGAGATTGGGCAACCATGACCCACATCCATGAGATTGAAATGGCGGACCGGACTATGCAGAGTCCATTGGGGATAATTGATGATGTGCTAATTCGGGTCTACAAGTTCATACTTCCCGTAGATTTTGTGATACTCGACTGTGAGGTTGACTATGAGGTGCCAATCATATTGGGGAGATATTCCCTAGCTACAGGGAAGGCCTTAGTTGATGTCAAAGATGGGGAGCTCACCTTCAGGGTGGGCGATGAAAAAGTTATGTTCCACGTGTGCAAGTAAATAAGGTAGCCTAATAGCAACAATGTGTGTTCCTTTGTGGATCTTGTGACTGAGTTGATTATTGATGACATGAGTGTTGTGATTAATGTTGAAGACCCTTTGTATGTTTTGTATTTGAATCAAGATAAGGATGAGAAGGAAGTCTTGGTAGAATGTGTAAATGCTTTTCAAGGAATGGGATCCTATAGATGTAGGCCCTGAAAACTTTCCTTGAACCTTGAGAACCGGAAGACTCCACCAACAAAGCCCTCAATCGAGGAGCCTCCTGATACGTGCTTAGAATTCATGATTTTAAGCATTATATACCTTGCATTTTATGTGCTTTAATGATAAAATACACGTCGTATGTGCCTAATGGGGTTTATTTTATGTGTAGGTGAATTGGAAATGGAAACGGGGCTAAACGGATGCAAATACGTCAAAAAATACGCGAAAGGGGACACCCGGGCGACAGAGCCAAACAGCCTGACCCAGCCTGGCCTTAGCCAGGCGTTAGAGCCCAAACGGCAGGGGCTCCCTGGCGTTAGCCAGGCGTTAGAGCCCAAATGCCAAGGGCTGCCTGGCCTTAGCCAGGCGTTTGGGCTGAAACGCCAGGGTCCCCAGTCGGCCA
>ML393587.1:0-33456 GCA_005239525.1 Nicotiana knightiana
ACTGGTTCTTCTAGCTGGTCTGTAGCCTTTGTATCGCACAGTAATTCTTCTTGCAAAATCTCTAGGAATTTTTCTTTCAGTTCTTGATTCACTTCTACACTTGTGCATTCTTAATTCAAGCAAGAATACTTCAATTATTTATAGAGTCAGTTGTTGAGTTTGTCGTTCAGTTCTGGTACAACTCTACCTGGGAGAACGAGTTCGTATTAGACTCAACTTCCTTCCTTCGTTACTATCCTTTCTGAATTCAACTTCTATTCTCTTATCAATTTGCAACCTTTTCACATTAGGAGACACTTTCTTTGTTCATTGATAATTCACAATCGCATTCATCTCCTATGCATATACGATTCATGTGCCAACGCGTCAGGTCAAGTATGTATGCTCTGATGGACCTGGTTCAACTGGTCAGATATTTGTCAATCTTCAAAACTATGTAGTGACTTGGTTCAACAAATTCCCCCTTTTTTATGATGACAAACTCTGTGCTTCTCTCTGTATACAACTCAATTACTTTGTATGTTTTTTAAGCATTTATCATAGAGAAACCAGGTTCATTAGGTTATAAATATCACTTGAAATATAAAAGCACTTATCTTCCCCCTTTTGGAATCATCGAAAAGTTTGCAAAATGATAAACTCACTAGTGTTGTTAACACATACTCATGGCCATTGAGGCAACTATAGGTGCAAACATGATTAATCATCATAAGAAACCAATAAATGTAAGCTATCTAAGAAATTGAGACAAGTTAATAACAAAACAGCAAAAAATCATTGATTAGGAACGAATATCAAACACCATACAACTAAAAAAAAAATAGCCATAACCATGAGCAAAACAGAATAAAAACAACAGAAACAGAACAACTGGTCTAAGAGGGGTTTTGGTAGCTCTAGACAACCTAAGGATGGGAAGGTGCAGAGGAGGTTGTGGTCTTGGTTTGTAGAAGAGAAAGCATCTGGTTAAGAACACCCTCGTTCTTTTCCTTCTCTTTTGCTAATTCATCCCTGAGAGCATCCTGCTCAGCTTCAACCTCAATCAAACGAGATTTCAAACGAAGGATATCCATATCCTTGATCTCGCTTTCCTGCACTAGAGTTCTGACTTTGCTGTTGACCAGGCTGCGTCCTAGATGAACCAGGTTCATCTGCAGGAACATTGGCAGTATAATCGCAAGTTAGCAAAGTATCCTTCCCAAAATAGTCCTTAGCAGTATCCATCTCAGCCTTTTTCACAGGAACATCAAAATGAGCAAGCACAACTGTTAGAATAAAGCCATATGGGATTGCATGTGCTTTTGTTCCATTCACAACTCTGTCCAAGAGTTGGATGATGAAGGCTGGCCAATTGATCTACGTTCCCCTATACAAACATTCCATCAAGGTTAGATCCATATAGTTGGCTATGTGCCTTCGTTCTTGTCTTGGCATCAAGAACTTGATGACAAATTCGAAAAGCAACTTGTGTTCTGGCTTCATTTCACTTTTGCAGACTAGCCTGGGTTCAATTTCCCTTTCATTGTCACTGAAGAATCTGGTAATATTGATTGCTGAGGCTAACCCATCCAAGCTAGGCCATCTTTTCCTAGTGTAATCTTTGTAGCCCTCAGCAGGAATGTGCAGAATCTCTCCCAGCTCTTTAGCATCAAGGAGACTTGAATTCCTTTGACTGTGGTAGTGACCATGCCGTCCTTGACCACTGCATTACCCATGAACTCCACCAGTTTAGCTCTAGCCAACCTTCCTTCCATATGAAGGACCATGTTCTTCCACCCCTGAACATCCAGTGTGTCCAGCAGGTATCTCATCCCAGATTCCTCGAGATCCTTCAACAACTTTCCATTCAGAATTGCTCTTTTGCGAAATAAGGTGATTCTGTCAGTCACCTCACCAACTTCCCCCTCATCTTCTCCACTCCACTCTTTATCATCATCTTTCTTAACAACCTTCATTTTTCTTGCCTTGGACCTGGTCCTTTTAACAGTTCTTGTGGGTGTGGCAGACACTGTAGCTGAATTCTTTGAAGAAACCTTAGCCTTTTTTGATTTTGGTTCCTCAACCACAAAAGGAGCAGTCTGCTCCTCATGATGGACCAGGTCCATCATATCCTCTTCAACAACAACAGTCTCTACAGGCTCTCCTACTTTAGCCTTTTCCTCTGCAGCTCTCTTTTTATTTCTCTCTAGCAGAGCCTTCTCAAACAATTCTTCTTCCTCTCTCATAGCACTACGTGTAGCATGCACCTTAGGAACAGGAGCATCAGTAGCTACATAAGCTTTTCTCTCTTTAGAAGGAACTGGGTTAGTAGCCTTTTTGGACTTCTGAGTCCTCTTTTTCTTGGGGTTATAGGACTCCCCTAGTTTCCTTAGCCTGTCAGCCAACGTCTCGCCCCCAGATGAACCAGGTTCATCTGCTCCTTTCTTCAAGCTTGCTAGACCTTCCGCTTCTTCCTCGACTACACTTCCCCCTAACTTTGTGACATCTTCTCCAACCTTCTCAGGAATGGGACCACAGATAGTCAATGTAGTACCATCCTCCTCAAATCCCTCTCTCAAGAACTTCACCTTTTTCCAATTTTCTTTGCCTACTAGGAACTTCAACATCAACTATCGACCCAACCAGAACAAACCTGTTCTCAGCATTAACAAACTCAGAAATTGCATCAAGATTACCTTGTTCAGAATTTGATAAACCAGGTGCTTCATCCTCATTGGCTGATTTAAAAAATTCACTTGATGATTCAGAATTATTATCCTTTTCATCCTGCAGAATTGCCTCTAAGAATCTTGCATGTGACCTAGAAGCCACTGATTTTCTGGCAAGAACCTTTACACAACAACCGCGAGGGGCTGGGTTAGGGTTAGATGTGGGTTCAGGAATAAAAGGGTTTTCAGGTGATTGAGAACTGTATATAGATGGAGAATTTGAATCTGATTCATGATGCCCTCCATCGTAATCACGATTTGGCGATGAAGAAAAAGAAGCAGATGGTGGTGAAGACATGATTACGAGTGTTGTTGGGAAGAAAAGACAAGTGATCAGTTTTGGGTTTGAAGAATAATGATCTTGGCTCGACGGTTACCTTATGAAGAAGAGAGTAATGATGACCCTTATATAAGATATGGCTATTAATTATACAACGGGCAGAATATTTATTCAACTGGGAGTCTAATAGTTGTAGGAGTGTCATTGATTATACAGTTAAGAGTTCCCTACCTCTGGGCTAATTGAGTTCTGATGGGACTTCTTGGAACGGGTTCATTTAGGGATTAGTACAAAGAATTTGAAATGAACAAAATATAGATAGAATCCTGCTCATGTGTGACTATAATTAGTTCAATAATTGTATGGAGATGAGCACGTACGTTGTCAGTCAGATGAACTAGGTTCATCGTGTTAAAGTCCTTAATTTGCCTCAATTTTACAAAGATAGAGAAACATCATTAGCAACTATAGAATCATATTAATACATGGCAAGAGAGTATGATAGTAAAGTCATGATGCTGAGCAATGATTAGACTGGTTGATTATCTATGTTAGTGTTTCTAGCCAAAAAAATTTCTATCATTTTTTCTAATCAGGTGATTTTAATCATCCCTAATTCAAGCCTGTTTCTCTCAAAATACTCCCTACTCAGTGCTTTAGTAAAGATATCTGCAATTTGTTGATCAGTAGCACAAATTCAATTGAGATCATTCTTTTTTCATAGTTATCCCTCAGGAAATGGTGCCTAACATCTATGTGCTTAGTTCTCTTATGATGAATCGGGTTCTTCATCATACTAATGGCACTAGTGTTATCACGGAAAATAAGAATACATCCCACATATATACCAAAGTCCATGAGTTGTTTCTTGATCCATAGCAACTGAGCATAGCAAGAGGCTGCAGCCACATATTCAGCCTCAGCAGTAGACAAGGCTACTGAATTTTGTTTCTTGGTAGCCCATGACACAAGGCATGAGCCCAGAAAGTGAGCCATACCTGAAGTACTTTTCTTGTCAACCAGGGAACCTGCATAATTAACATCAGCATATCCTACAAGGTCTAAATTACTACATTTAGGATACCAAAGGCACAAATCAGTGGTGCCTTTCAAATATCTCAAAATTCTCTTCACTGCAGTGAGGTGGGACTTCTTTGGATTTTCCTGAAACCTAGCACACAGTCCCACGCTGAACACAATATCAGGTCTGCTTACAGTTAGATATAATAGAGACCCAATCATCCCTCTGTATAGCTTATGATCAACGGATTAACCAAGTTCATCCACATCCAATTTTGTAGCTGTGGCTATGGGAGTAACTATTTCCTTTGAGTCTTCCATTTTAAACTTCTTGAGCAATTCTTTCACATACTTTTGTTGGTGGATCATTGTTCCATTTGAGTTTTTCTTGATTTGCTTGCCTAAGAAGAAGTTTAGCTCACCCATCATACTCATCTCAAACTCACTACCTATAAGCATAGCAAATTCCTTGCTCAATTTTTCAGAAGTCGCCCCAGATATAATATGATCCACGTATATTTGCACAACCAGGAGATCCTTACCCTTTTCCTTTAAGAACAAGGTACTGCCAATTTTGCCTCGTTTGTACCCATGTTCTAGCAGGAATTTTGATAATCATTCGTACCATGCTCTTGGTGCTCGTTTGAGACCATACAGAGCCTTATCGAGTTTGTATACATGGTCAGGTGACTCCTTGATTTCAAAACCCGGAGGCTGCTTGACAAATACATCTTCTTTCAGATAGCCATTGAGAAAGGCACTCTTAACATCCACCTGTTGAAGAGTGAATTCCATGTGTGCAGCAAATGCTATAAGAAGTCTGATTGCCTCCAGTCTTGCCATAGGGGTAAAGGTCTCATCATAGTCAATTTCCTCTTCTTGACTATATCCTTGAACAACTAGTCTTGCCTTATTCCTTGTAATAGTTCCATCCTCATCGAGCTTGTTCCTGAAGACCCACTTGGTGCCAATCACTGATCTGTTTTGTGTCCTGGGTACCAAGTGCCATACTTGACTTCTTTCAAACTGATTCAGCTCTTCTTGCATGGCATTTACCTAATCAGCATCTTGTAGGGTGTAATGACCCGACCGGTCGTTTTGAGTTCTAGCGCGTTGTTTAGCGATTTAAAGTCTTGAGCATCTTTGATTCAGGTATTATGACCCGTGGGCTTGGTCGGAATTGAGTTTCAGGAAGTTTAGAGTTGGTTTGGAAAGAAAATTCTCATTTCAGAAGCCTTAAGTTGGTGAAATCAACTAAGATTGGATTTTGATTAAATGATCTTCGAATCAGGATTTGAAGGTTCCAGCAGGTTCGTATGATGATTTCGAACTTGGGTGTATATTCGGATCGGGTTTTGGATAACCCGGGAACGTTTCGACGTATATTATGGAAGTTAGCATTTTAGAAGGATTTCATGAATTTGGGCTTGAAGTGCATATCAGTGAGGTTGATGTCCGTTTGGGATTTCGAGTCTGGGAATAGCTCCGTATGGTGATTCTAGAGTTGGGAGCGCGATCGGAAGTGAATTCCGATGTCCGGAGGTCATTTTGAAGTCATTTGGCTAAAGATAGAGAAATTTGAAGGTTTTTGAGAAATCCGGCAGGAAGTGGAAGTTTTGATATCGAGGTCGGAATGCGATTCCGGAAGTTGGAGCAGGTCCGTAATGTTGAATATGACTTGTGCGCAAAATTTGAGGTCAATCAGACGTGATTTGATAGGTTTCGACATCGGATGTAGAAGTTTGAAATCCTAAGTTCTTAAAGAATTGGATTTGCTGTTTGATGTGATTTGAGGGCATTGCGATTCGTAATTTTGGTGTTGTTTGATGTGATTTGAGGGCTCGGGCAAGTCCGTGTCATGTTTTGGGACATGTTGGTATAATTGGACGGGGTCCGGGGGGCCTCGGATGGTTTCCGGGTGTTTAACGGATCAAAGTTGAAGTTGGAAGAAGGGCTGACCTGCTGTCATCTGGTGCAACCGCACCTGTGAGGCTTTGACCGCATGTGCGGCCTTGGAGTCGCAGGTGCGAGTGTGGGCTTGTCTTGGCTGGGAACCGCAGGTGCGATGGAAATTCCGCACCTGCGAAGCCGTAGGTGCGGGCAGTGGGGACGCAGGTGCGGTGGATTTGGTCGCACCTGCGAGATCGCAGGTGCGAAAGAAGGACCGCAGATGCGAAAAATGCCTGGGCAGAATGTTTTAAAGATCGGGTTGAGTCATTTCTCTATCATTTTTCTTTGGGTTGAGGAGATTTTTGGAGATCTTTTCAAGATGAAGCATCAAGAGGTAAGTTGTTCTACTTGTTTCCAAGGTTAATACAAGATCTTGCATGGATTTTTGAGCATGAAATTGGTAGGAAAATTTTGAAACTTTGAAGAAACCTAGAATTTGGTAAATCCGATTTTAGAAACGAATTGAGCTTAGTTATTGGGGTAAGTTGTATAAATGCATTAGTAAAGCTTCGGGTTGGGTTCTTCTTCAAGAAACTTCAAAGTCCGGGCACGTCGGCCCGAGGGCATTTTGGTCATTTCATTGAGCCGGGTTGAGGGACCTTGGAATTTGAATTTGTTGTGATCTATTGAGTATATTTTCATTGACTTATCATTATTCGAATAGTTTGGGGGCGTTGCGCATCCTTTGAAGACGCCATAGAGGCTTGAAAGCCGGTGATGAATCTTCGGAGCGAGGTGAGTCTCCTTTCCAATCTTGTAAGGGGGAAATGTCCCCATAGGTTCCTTATTGTTGTGTATTCATGTGGTGAGGGACACGTACATACCGAGTGATGAGAGTCCGTACGTGGAGACTATATTGCTATGTCGGGTAGTCTTAGGACTCACAAGCATGCCTCTATGTGCCCTACTTGTAGTTTGTATGTGTTATGAATTGTATAGTACTGCTGAAATGATATGGAAACGTAAGTCATTGTGATTTAAATACCAATCGATTATTCGTGGTATTGGCACAGTCCTGTTGAGTTCACTATTGAGTCGGTACACATATGTACTTATATATATATATATATGCACTTGTTATCAAGTCAGCACATGAGTCACAGGTATGATGCGCGGCCGTGGGTCAGCTTATTATTATCGAGTCAGCACACGAGTCGCAGTCATGATGCGAGATCGTGGGTCAGCTTATTATTATCGAGTCAGCACACGAGTCGCAGTCATGATGCGAGATCGTGGGGCAGCTTATCATTATCGAGTCAGCACACGAGTCGCAGGTATGATGCGAGATCGTGGGTCAGCTTATTACTATCGAGTCAGCACGCGAGTTGCAGGTATGATTCGCGATCGTGGGTTAGCTTATGACCTCAGGCCTTATGACCACCCTTATGACTCGGGCCGGTTGTCTTATCCTGGTATGTGTATGATCACTTGAGTTCTGAGTCACTTATAATTGGATAGTCAGGTATTTTTTAAGAGGAGAATAAGATGTATTGGTGTTCATTTGCAGTTATCACCTGGATCGCTTTATTTGATATGCACATGTTGTTTATTTCCTTACTCCTACGTGCGTAAAATCATTTGGTACTATTTTAAGGATATGGATTTGTCGGACATCTGAGGAAAAGGAAGTGGAAACCGTCATTTACTTTGATATTTGAGGAAAAAGGGAATGGGAGTGGGTACTTACGTATTTTCAGAAATTACTCAGACTTCAGTGCTTTATATATGTAATTCGCTGCTTAATTGTCTTCACATGCATACTTCTTTCATCATATTCTGTCATATTGCTATTATTGGACCTTAGTGAGTATCGAGTCGATCTCTCGTCACTACTTCTTCGAGATTAGACTGGATACTCACTGGGTACATATATGTATATGTACTCATGCTACATTTTCTGTGCATTTTGTTACACATGTACATTTATAGTCTAGTGATTGATCTAGAGACTTACTCGGGCTGCATTAATCCGGAGGCGTTCCGCAGCTGGTAGAGTCTCCTTCTTTCAATATCTTTACATTGTACCTCTATTGCCTTTGTCCCATTATCTCTCGGACAATAGTTGTATAATTGTATAAATTCTTAGAAATTGCTCATGTACTTGTGTCACCGGGTTTTGGGGATGCGTTGGTATTTCTTTTGTTATAGTAATTTGATTTCCTGCCGTATTTGATTTACAAAAATTCAAATTACTTGGTTGTGAAGTGTAAGAAAGGCATGATTGCGAAAATGTTAAGCAGGAAGGTATTCCAATTGATTAAGGGGTTGGCTTGCCTGACAGTAGTGTCATACGCCATCACAACCCATAGGTTTTGGGTCGTGACATAGGGCTTCCCCAATGTTCTTTGGTTCGATCATGGATAGAAAGGCATCAAACGCACACAGATTTTTTCAAGGATGATCTTGTTTTGATTCTGGATGTCAAATATGTTATGATGTTCTCAAGAGGGTGAGAACTCTGATATCTGTGTAGTTTGAGTACCAGTTGTTCATTACTAGACAATTTCATGGTGTCTTGTTGCTGTGGAGCAGGATCAGAGCCAGGTTGCATATGTTGAATTCCCCCTATCATGTTGCTTGGGGTAGTTGAACCTGGTCCATCACCTGTTCCACCTTCCATGTTTGCTTCAATGTGATCACTGCTTCTCACCAGTCCAAGCTCCTTATCTTCTAGTTCCTGTCTCTCAACAAGAGTGTTAGTTTCATCAAAGACAACATGTACACTTTCTTCTACACACATAGTTCTTTTATTATATACTTTATAAGATTTTCTATGTGATGAATATCCCAAGAATAATCCCTCATCACTTCTGGGGTCAAATTTTCCTAGGGAATATTTGCCATTATTATGCAAAAAACACTTGCATCCAAAAGCCCTAAGGTGGGANTCTACCACTCAGTCCTTAGAGACTAGTTTGTTAAGTTGAGTCAGACTCGCATGACCAAGTCGTTTGTGCCACAGGAGGGGATCACTGTCCAACACACTTAGGTAAGTGAGTTCATTTTTAGACAGTGCGGACAAGTCTATGACATAGATTTTATTCATTCTTTTTCCCTGCAAAACAAGCTTGCCAGTAAGCAGGTTAATCACAATACATTTTGTGGAAGTAAAAGCAACCAGGTTACCTCTGTCACACAGTTGTGATACACTGATCAGGCTATATTTCAAGCCATATATTAGATACACATGTTCAATGGATCGTATGTCATCCGTACCTACCTTACCAACCCCAATAATTTCACCTTTCTTTCCGTTTCCAAAGGAGACATTTCCTCCTTTGAGACTTTCAAGTGAAAGGAACTGTTCCATGTTCCCAGTCATATGCTTTGAGCAGCCACTATCCAAATACCAAATTTGGCTGCCTCCTCTCACTTGAACCTACAAAAATAATCAGGGGTTAGTTTTAAGAACCCAAACTAGTTTGGGTCCTTTTCTATGAGAGAATAGATGAATCAAATTTTTTCTGGCCCAAATTGGTAGCCAGTTTTTTTTTGTGACAAACCTCTCATTTTTTCGACTGGCCTGCTCTTTTGCAGTACACTCATATTTGTAGTGGCCAATCTTACCACAATGGGTGCAGATTTTATTCTCAGGGAGAATGAGATACTTGCTTTTGGGATCCCACTTGGGTAATTGACTTCCAAATCCAATCCCTATCCGGTTGCTACTATGATTCTCTTGAAGCCATATCAAAGCATCAGATGATTTATTCCATTTACAAGTTCGATCTAATTCATGTTTGACTTTTCCAAGTTCTTCGTTAAGAGTTCTTATCTGTTCATCCTTGGCATACATCTTATCTTTTAGTTTTCCCACATTTTCTTCTAACATGATATGAGAATGATCAACAACCTTTTTACTGGATCCTAGCTTTAGCTTTAAGTTTTCAGATTTTAGTTCTAGAATCTCAGTTTCAAGTGGATGAACCTGGTTCAACAAGTCAGTGTTTTTCTTTTCAAATTCACTGACTCTGATTTCCAGGTTCATGCACTTTGCTTTTAGCATTGCACATTCTTTAGATAGTTGATCCTTCTCTTTGGTTGTTTCCTCAGAATCATCTATGAAATCAAGTAGCAACTCAGAGAGTTTTTCCTTAGATAGGAACTTTACTTTGTTTTTAAGATGGGAGATACTTACCTCTGGTTCTTCATGTGATTCCTCATCAGATTCTCCAATTTCCATGAGCGCCTGATCTTCAGTCTCCCCATCTTCTGATTCCTCACCTGAACTTTCACCCCAAGCAGCAACCATAGCCTTTGTTGTGGTTTTCTTGGGTTGGACCTGTTCCTTCTTCCTGTTCCTTCTTTCATATCTTTCCTTTTTCCATTCTACTTCCCATTGAGGACATTTTTTGATGAGATGGTTAGTCTTACTACATTTGTAGCATCCCTCGTTGGTTGGCCTTCTAGAGCTTTTGCTTTGTTGTAGTTTCCTCCTCTAGAGGTGCCCTTCTTCCTCATGAGAGAGTTTATGAATTATTTGGTAATCATGGCCATCTCATCTTCCTCCAGATCTGCTCCCTCAGTGATTCTTAGTGCTAGAATCTTCTCCTTCTTTGGACCATCCATCTTCATTGTCTGCCTTTTGAGTTCATAGGCAGTGAGGTTTCCAATCAACTCATCCAATCTCAGGGTTGCCATATTCTTGGATTCCTGGATAGCAGTGATTTTGCTTTCCCAGGAAATAGGCAAGACCCTTGTCAGGATCTTCTCAACCATGTCCTCTTCAAGAATGACTCTTCCAAGAGACTTCAGTTCATTAGTCAAGGTTGTGAACCTTGTGTACATCTCTTGGATAGTCTCTCCTTCTTTCATAGTGAAGTTTTCATACTGAGAGTATAGTAGAGTACCTCTTGACCTTTTTACCTGAGGTGTTCCTTCATGGGCTACTTGCAAGGTATCCCAGATCTCTTTGGCAGTGGTGTAGCTTTGGATTCTGCTGTACTCGTCTGGGCCTAGTCCACATACTAGCCACTTTTTGGCATTTGCATTTTGCTCCCATTTCTTCAGATCCTCAGCAGTGCAGTCAACTCTAGTCTTTGGTACATCTATACCTTCAGCAGTCTTCATCATGGTAGCTAGAGGACCATTAGTGACTATGTCCTAGAGTTCATAGTCTTCTCCAATCAGGTGGTCCTTCATCCTGTTCTTCCACCAAGAGTAATACATGCCATTGAAGAATGGTGGCCTTGCAGTTAATTGACCTTCCCAGTTTCCAGGTGGTGCACTCATCTTGATCTTCTCCAAGGTGTTAGCCTTTCAAGGATAACCCGCTCTGATACTAATTGATGTTTTAGACGTCAATATCACACAAGAAGATAGGTTAATTTGTGTGGTACCCAATTTTCGAGTGCTGTCTCTCTAGAAGAACCTGGGTCTTCTTGGTGTTCCAACTTCTACTGTTGCGGAATAATAAAAGCAGTACAGTAAAAACATAGAAATTTTTACGTGGAAAACACCTGGCTCAAAAGGTGAAAAAACCACGACCTACTCCTCAGTAGGATTTTCTCAAACTCTTCACTAAAACTCTGAGCCAAACAGACTTACAAAATAAACTCTTTTGTAATCCTAGGACTAACTCTAATCCCTTCGTAGTAACTAGCCTCTAGCTAATTTCTACAAGCTTCAAGTTAACTCTAACTTGAACAATGTGTACCTATTATAATTGCTTCTATGAAATCTGAAAAGATACAATATTAAATCGCCTACTACAACCAACTAGAGTCAATGACAAACAGATGGAACTAGTTCTTCTAGCTGGTCTGTAGCCTTTGTATCGCACAACAATTCTGCTTGCAAAATCTCTGGGAATTTTGCTTTCCGTTCTTGATTCACTTCTACACTTGTGCTTTCTTAATTCAAGCAAGAATACTTCAATTATTTATAGAGTCAGTTGTTGAGTTTGTCATTCAGTTCTGGTACAACTCTACCTGGGAGAACGAGTTCGTATTAAACTCAACTTCCTTCCTTCGTTACTGTCCTTGCTGAATTCAACTTCTATTCTCTTATCAATTTGCAACCTTTTCACATTAGGAGACACTTTATTTGTTCATTGATACTTCACAATCGCATTCATCTCCTATGCATATATGGTTCATATGCCAACGCATCAGGTCAAGTATGTATGCTCTGATGGACCTGGTTCAACTGGTCAGACAGTTGTTAATCTTCAAAACTATGCAGTGACTTGGATCAACAGTAACACATGTTATGTAACATACAAGGCGATTATATTATACTAGGGATTGCATGCTGAGGCTATAAGGGAGGAGATACCCAAAACCAAACAACAAAATATGTGAAACTAGTTGCAAGTAGGACAACATAACCATAAGTAAAAGGAAACCAGAAGCAGGATGCATCATAATAACCAGAGAAATATTTTGTTTTGGAGACTTTAAATATAAACTGGAAACATACCAGTTGAAGACAACAAATACATAATAAGAGGCAAGTAGAATAGCTAGTCTTGGCTTCCAGCCGACTAGCAATAGCAAACAATCAATAGAAGAATAGTAGATTTTGTGTGTGTGAGCAAGAGAGAATAGAACAAGGTCTCTGTTTTTATATTTCTTTTTTTCTTTTTTGTTAATGAAAGAGTATTGTGTATATATAGTTTTAAACAGGCTAGAGAAATAAGGTAGGAAACAATAATTTAGCAGAGTTTTAGGAAGAACCCCAATCAGAATAAATTAAAGAACCGGACTCCCTTTAATTAGGGAGTCATAGTTCAAACAGATACAAGTCATATTAAACAAGAAAAGGAGTCAATCACAAGACTGATTTTACCATAGTAAAAGCATGTGGCATGTAATAAGGACTGGATACAGAATATTTCAAATAAGGAAAGCATATGTAAAGTAATAATAGGGTGGGGTACAATTTTAATTCTGAAAAATTGGTTCAGAGAATTACGCATGAGATTGAAAAATTACAGGGGCCAATACTAACTAAGGAAATCATCACACAATCACGTAAATAATTCAAAAAACAGTAGAGAGCTATTAGGAGAATACACGAAGTTACAGATTTAAGGAAGATATTACAGCTTTGCAAGAAATGCTCAGAACCAGTAATCAATAAAATGAATAATCAGACTTACAAGACGATAAACAGCATGTGTTGAACAAAAATGAGAGAAACCCTAAGTAAGTAGCTAAAAGAGCAATAAAGATTCAGAAAATCTTAGCAACAAATCAGGGAAAGAAGCATACAACACATAAGGCATTCGTAAAAAATCCAGAAAGTTCATGCAAACAACATTGCAAACAGATTCAAACCTTCAAATCGAACCCAGAAGTATTAGGGTTTCTTAACTAAAATATCTCAAACTAAATAAAAGACTCAAGTGACGTTTAAACATGCTAAAAATAATTGTTGAAAATCCAAAGAAATCGTTTTGCAAAAAAAGGTTTTGAACCCTAGTATGAAAAATGAGGAGATCGTTCAAGAGATGGGAATTCTTTAAAGAAAACATAGGAAAACCTCATAGTATGCATAGATCTATTACAGATCTAAAAGAATCGGAAGATTCAGAAGTTAGCTTTTAAAGGGTGAACTCAGAGATGAAGATACCGGCCTTGAAAACCATAGGTTTGAGCCAAAGATGGAAAGATCTTACTCATAATCGAGACCTGGAGGCCTGAAGCAGCAAGAACAGACCATAGGTGTGAGAAGACTGGTCCTCGTCTTTTGAGGGCCTTAGGGATAGCATTGTCGGCGTGAAGGAACCATAGGAGGAAGGAGGATGATGAGGGCTTCATGGTCTCCAACAAAGAGACGCCCGGAGAAGACAAAGAGGTTCGTCGGAGCCACAGGGATAGAAAATCTCTAGAAGAGATTTAGAGAGATAGAGAGAGAGTAGAGAGATGAGAGACCAGTGAGAAATGAGAGGGGTCGGGGGGGAGGTTAGTCTAGGTTAATTAAGGTAACACTAATCTGGGCCGTTGATTTAAATTGATCAACGACTTAGATTAGTCGTGGGGTTGGGCCGGGTAGGAATTTGGTTTGGGATGGGGTTAATTTGGGTTAGGACCAGGTTTGATTTAGGCTGGAATTTAAATAAAGAATGGCTATTTGTTAAATACCCATTAAATTAGATAAATGATTAATAACAATAGCTAATAATCATATAAAATGAAATTAAGGCTAAATAGGTGAAATTAAGGTAATTAACTAATATTTAAAATATAAAAATACTAACTATTGAATTAAAATGGCATAAAATGTACAATTAGGCTATAATTGTAAAATTATTGTAATTATAGCCAAATAATGCCAAATTGGCTAATTTATGAAATAATCAAATCCTAATAGGATTAAAAAAAATGATATATTACGCTGGGAAATATTTTGAAATTATTTATAATACAATTTATGAATAATTATTGAAAATATAAAAAAATACTGAATAAATTGGAAAAGAATTTATCAAAAATATGAACAATTACGGAAAAATACCAGTTATTATAAAGAGTGATTTTGAAGGTATATATGCAAATTTAAAATATTATGAGGAAAAATTGGGTATCAACATCAGGTAGAGTTTGCTGATGAGGTTCCTGCCCAGACAGTCCCGGTTGGGCCAGCTCAGGTTCCCGAGGGGTTCATTGCCACCCCAGTACTCCAGGATGCTCTGGTCCGTCTAGTGGGCCTCATGGAGAGTGTCGTTCAGGCAGGTTTTCTTCCTGCAGCACCAGCCGTCTCTCATGCTGGGGGAGGAGCCTAGACTCCCGCTACTCACACTCCGGAGCAGTTGGCTTCTCAGTTTCAGACTCCAGTAGCTCATCCAGCCGGGGTAGTTCAGCCGGGTATTGTGGCTCAGACTGGTGATGGATCAACTATGTTTGCTAATGCTTTGTGGAGGTTGGACATGTTCACCAAGCTGTTTAGTACTACTTATAGCGGTGCATCTTCAGAGGATCCCCAGGACTATTTAGATAGCTGCCACGAGGTTCTACGGAACATGGGGATAGTGGAGACCAATGGGGTCGACTTTGCTACTTTTCGTCTGTCATGTCCCGCCAAGACTTGGTGGAGAGATTATTGTTTGGCCAGACTAGCTGGATCACCGACCTTGACTTGGGCCCAGTTCACTCAGCTATTTCTGGAGAAGTTTCTTCCTATCACTCAAAGAAAGGATCTTCGGAGGTAGTTTGAGCGTCTCCAGCAGGGCTCTATGATTTTCACTCAGTACGAGCAGATTTGTTACCTTGGCCCAACATGCTATTATGATACTTCCCACCGAGCAAGAGAGGGTGAGGAGATTTATTGAGGGACTAGCTCAACTGATCAGATTACATATGGCCAAGGAGACAGGCAATGAGATTTATTTCCAGGATGCAGTCAATGTGGCAAGACGAGTTGAGATGGTTCTGTTGCAGAGGGGTGGTCAGGGGTCTGACAAGAGACCCCGTAATTTTGGCAGGTTCAGTGGCACCTCATCTAGAGGCAGGGATTCTTTTGGTAGGGGCTATCCTCCTAGGCCGTTTCATTCAGCACTTCAGGTTTCTCGCAGTGCTCCAGGTGGCTGTGGTTCTCCTATGCAGTATTCTGATCAGTTGCCCTACAGTGCACCATCAGCTCCTATCAGTGCAACGCCGCTTCAGAGTTTTCAGTGTTGTTACTCAGGTCTTCTGGGTCAGTTTCAAGGTTAGCAGCCTCAGCAACCGAGGGCTTGTTATACTTGTGGCGATCAGAGGCACATTGCTACATTTTGCCCTCGAGCCTCAAGCAGTTCTCAGCACCAGGGTTCTCGTGCTATGATTTCCGCACCAATTGCTCCACCACCCGCTCAGCCAGCCAGAGGAGGGGGTCGAGGTGTTAGAGGTGGATGCCAGACTATTAGGGGTAGAGGTCAGCCAGAAGGAGGCCGTCCTAGGGACGTAGTTCAGATGGGAGGGGCCCAGCCCCGATGTTATGCTATTCTATCCAGACCTGAGGCTGAGGCCTCCGATGCAGTTATCATAGGTATGGTTTCAGTTTGTAGTAGGGATGCTTCGATTTTATTTGATCCGGGGCTCACATTCTCTTATGTGTCGTCTTATTTTGCTCCTTATTTGTTTATGCCTCGTGATTTTTTGAGTACTCCTGTATATTTGTCTACACCGGTGGGTGATTCTATTGTGGTAGATCGTGTCTACCATTCGTATGTAGTGGTTATTGGGAGTCTTGAGACCAGTGTAGATCTTCTACTCCTTGATATGGTTGATTTCGATGTCATTTTGGGGATGGATTGGTTGTCGCCTTATCATGCTATTCTGGATTGTCATGCCAAGATCGTGACATTAGCATTTCTGGGGTTTCCTCGATTGGAGTAGAGAGAGACTCTTGGTCATTCTTCCAGTAAGGTTATCTCGTATATGAAGGCTCAGCGTATGGTCGAGAAGGGGTGATAGGCCTATTTGGCTTATGTTCGCGATTCTAGTGCCGAGGTTCCTTCTATGGAGACTGTGCCCATAGTCCGTGAGTTTCTAGAGGTGTTTCCTGCAGACCTACCGGGCATGCCACCCAACAGGGATATTGACTTTTTCATTGAGTTGGCTCCGGGCATGTAAGACCTCGGAAAATTTTGCTAAGCAATATAGGATTCGGGGTGCCAGGTAGACTAATTATAATATTTTGTGTGCTTTAAATATGATGTAAATGAATTGGATGTGGTGAATAAGTGTATGAGCCATATAATAAGTAAGGTAGGGTCCAAGGAGAGGCCTAAGTCCAAGCCAAGTGGGAAAATTTCATAATAAGCTAAAATTCCAAAGGTACTTGCGCTAGTCCACACTTTGAACGAGCATATCTAATTATATATTAGGTATTATATGATGAATAACCTATAAAATGAAATTTCTTTGAGTCTAGTTTTCAACTCTTCAAACCGTTCGTCATTTGGACATTTCTACACAAAGTTATGGTCAAATTACCGAAAGCTGGAAAAATGCGATCCTGTGTCAAATCTGCGATCGCATTTCATGTCGCATGTTGAGTCTGCGATCGCAGATCAGGTCGCAGACTGGGCCAGTGTTGCCCAGTTTTGGGAAGCTATTTTGCGATCCACTATGCGACCCGCATGTTTGTTCTGCGATCCATTATGCGATCGCAGACCCTGTTCCGGAGGTTTATTTTTCCTATTTTTATAACCCGACCCCATTTTTATAAATAGGTTTAGGGGCTTTATTTGGGGTCATTTTTTTTACTGATTTTAGAGAGAGATGAGAGCATATAGAGAGAGAAGAAGGGTCCCAACTTCATAATCACCCAAATCTTGCTCAAGCCTTCAAGAATCAAGGAAGATAACCTTAGATTGTCCTCCATCCGGGTAAGTCCTACTTCCAAAATTTCATTCAAGAGGGTAAGGGTTCAAATATGTGGTGGGGGTTAGAAATAGGTCATGCATGTGGGACTAAGTTGTATTATGTGTTATCAAATCATGCTAAAAATTGGGTGAAGGAAGAAGAGATTGCCATTTCTAAACCTTGTAGTCTACTTCACATGCTAGGTGTTTGATGAAATTCATAAGAGAGTTATACCATGGGTAATCTTCCTAATTATTAATCAATTTCTGCTATCTCCTTATAGATTGTTATGGCTAGAGGTGTTGGTGTATTGTATAAACCTAAGGAAAAGCTCTTTGAGGTATGTATGGCTAACTTTAACCTTCGTAGAATCCTCTTGTTGGGTTCGAATATGTGGTATGTGCACCTTATTTGGAAATGTGTGATTTGTCTGTTCAAACGTGCTAAGATGTGAGACTTTATTATTTGATTCTTCCTGGTTGATTGTCATGCTACTGTGTTGTATGAAATTGTAAAAAAAGGTGATTGATGGGCGAATGAACGAAAGATTGATAATGTGCTCAAATGTGGGAATGTGTGAAATAGTTGAAAGCCATACGTGGAAAATAATGAAAGGAGTATTGTGAAATAATGTAACTGAATTGAGAAAATGTGGCAGTACCGTGTTCATGGAATTTTCTACTTGATAAATGTTATGGGGCCTTAGGCCCAATTAAATGAGCTGTTAATATGAAATTGTATTCCTTGAAAGAATAATTCTTGTGAAGTAATTGTTTGTGGTTTCTGTTATGAAATATGATTGTCAGGAGAGATCAGGTTGCGCGACGCAACACAAAGCAATAAGCTTCATGAGGTGTGAGGTAATAAGGGTGGCCGAGGTAATAAGGAGGAAATGTGATCGATATCACTACTGAAATGAAAAGCTATGAGTTCTTGAATATGATGATGTTGAAAGGGAAAAAGGAGAGATTGTGAAACTTGTTTGATTGTGGTTGCTTCTTTCCACGTACATTGATTGATTGGTTCTAGTACTGTCTTTTGGTTGTGTATTGTTTGATTTATTCCGTGTTAATTGTCTGAGTATGTGCAAATTGGGTGTTCTAAATATGTTGAGGCATGATGCCCTACTCTCTGACTGTCTAGCTGAAATTTATGTAATTACTATTCGAAATTGTGGAAAGGTGATTTACTTGTGAATGTTTTGCCAAGTGTAAGGTTGGTTAAGTACCCTAATGTGCCGGTATGAAAGATTGGTAGCGAACTCAAGTATGTGAATATGATTAAGTGCTAAGAGCTGTGAAATGACATGATAAACAGGAATTGTGGTTGATTCAGTCGTACAGCACTGATTGCGGAAATGTCTTATTTTGACTCGTGTTTTGGGCAATGATCTGTTGTGACTTGATATCGTATGGGTGAATGGTTGTACTGAGATTGTGTCCTTACGATGAAATTCTCTATGAATATGGTGTTGATGGAAAAGGAAAAAAAAAGGGAGTCAATGGAACTTGTGATTTTGATTGTTTCTGTTCATGTGCAACGCTTGCTGATTCTATTATTGTCTCTTATCTGTGCATTGCTGATCTTACTTAGAGTAAAGTTTGTTCATACATACCAGTACAATTCAAATGTACTGACGTCCCTTTTGTCGGGGGCGCTGCATTCTTATGATGATTGTAGGTGGTTCCATAGTAGGTAATTCAGCCCACCGACTGTAGTGCCTCCTCTCCATTCCGTCAGCTGCATTGGTGAGCCCCACTTCCTCTCGGGGCCATGCGTGGTTCATGCCACCTTCTTTTGAGTTTATTGTGTATTGTAAGGTATAGCCGGGGCCTTGTCGCCGACATGTAATGTTATGTTTCTAGTATTCGTAGAGGCTCCGTAGACACAATGTGGGTAGTGTACATATGTATTTTGGGTAAGTAAGGGTACGGTTCGGAATCGTGATCCACATTGGTAAATGTTGTATGTATTTTGCAAGTATTTGGTTTCATATGTTGGTAATGATAAAAAGTAGAAATGAATTCAAGTTGTAAGTTTATGCTTAAGTTATAAATGGCTATTTCACATGAATAATGTATATTGAAATCACGGGGTAACGTGTGGGATAGGAAATGCAAATCAGGTTCTCTTGACCGGGTTCATTCGGTTAGGTGCCGGTCTCGTCCCTCGACTTTGGGGCGTGACAGGGCACTCAACCCATTTCTTTTCCGCCATATCTTATGGCCCCGCCAGAGTTGAAGGAGTTGAAAGAACAATTGCAGGATTTGCTTGGTAAAAACTTCATTAAGGCTAGTGTCTCGCCTTGGAGTGCGCCGGTGTTGTTTGTCAAGAAGAAGGATGGGTCGATGAGGATGTGCATAGATTATCGGTAATTGAACAAGGTTACCATCAAGAACAAGTATTCATTGCCGCGGATTGATGATTTGTTTGATCAACTTCAGGGTGCCAAGGTATTTTTGAAGATTGATTTGAGATCTGGCTACCACCAGTTGAGGATTAGGGCTTCCGATGTCCCAAAGACAGCCTTCCGCACTCGGTACGGGCATTATGAGTTCTTAGTGATGTCATTCGATTTCACAAATGCGCCAACTGCTTTTATGGACTTGATGAACTGAGTGTTCAGGCCTTATTTGGATTCTTTATGATTGTCTTCATTGATGGTATTCTGATTTACTCCCGCAGCCGGTAGGAGCACGAGCAGCACCTTCGAGCCGTTTTTCAGACTCTAAAGGACAGTTAGTTGTATGCTAAGTTTTCTAAGTGTGAGTTCTGGTTGAGCTCAGTTGCATTCCTGGGTCATGTTGTATCAGCAGAGGGTATTCGGGTGGATACTAAGAAGATTTCAGCAGTAAGGATTCGCCTAGACCTACGTCAACTAGAGAGGTTCAGAGTTTCTTGGGCTTAGCAGGTTACTATTGTCGGTTTGTGGAGAGCTTCTCATCTATTGCAGCCCCGATGACCAGATTGACTCAGAAGGGTGCCCAGTTCAGGTGGTCAGATGAGTGAGAGGCGAGCTTTCAGAAGCTCAAGACAGCCTTGACCATGGCACCTGTGTTGGTTTTGCCCACAGGTTCAGGGCCATATACTGTGTATTGTGATGCTTCTCGGATTGGACTTGGCGCAGTGTTGATGCAGGATGGCAAGGTTATAGCCTATGTTTCATGTCAGTTGTAGGTCCACGAGAAGAATTATCCATTTCATGATTTGGAGTTAGCAGTCATTGTTCACGCGCTGAAGATTTGGAGGCATTATTTATATGGCGTGTCTGTGAGGTGTTCACGGATCACAAGAGTTTGCAATATTTGTTCAAGAAGAAGGAGTTGAATTTGAGGCAGAGGAGATGGTTGGAGCTGTTGAAAGACTATGACATCATAATCTTATATCATCCGGGGAAGGCCAATGTGGTGGCTGATGCTTTGAGTAGGAAGTCAGCCAGCATGGGTAGTCTTGCTTATATTCCGGTCGGGCAGAGACTGCTTGTTTGGATGTTCAGGCTTTAGACAATCGGTTCATGAGATTGGATGTTTCTGAGACCGGCCGTGTTCTAACTTATACAGTTGCTCGTTCCTCATTATTTGATCGTATTCGAGACCGGCAATATGGTGATCCTCATTTGTGTGTCCTTAGGGATACGGTCCAGCAGGGTGATGCCAAGCAGGTTATAGTTGGTGATGCTGGAGTTTTACGGATGCAGAGTCGTATTTGTGTACCCAATGTGGATGGATTTCATGAGTTGATATTAGAGGAGGCCCATAGTTCCCGGTATGCTATCCATCCGGGTGCCGCAAAGATGTACCAGGATTTGCGCCAACATTACTGGTGGAGGAGGATGAAGAAGGATACTGTGGAATATGTAGCTCGGTGCTTGAATTGTCAGCAGGTAAAGTACGAGCATCAAAGACCTGGTGGATTGATGCAGCAGATTGATATTCCTGAGTCGAAGTGGGAGCGTATCACCATGGATTTCGTTGTTGGACTCCCACGGACTCAGAGGAAGTTCGATACAGTATGGGTCATTGTGGATAGGCTGACCAAGTCAGCACATTTAATTCCTGTGGCAGTTTCTATTCTTCTGAGAGATTTGTAGAGATCTACATTAGGGAGATTATTCGTCTTCATGGCGTGCCTGTATCCAGTATTCCTGATCGAGGTACGCAGTTTACCTCACATTTCTAGAGGATAGTGCAGCATGAGTTGGACACGCAAGTTGAGTTGAGCACAACGTTTCATCCTCGACAGACGGGCAGTCCATGCGTACTATTCAGATTTTGGAGGATATGTTGCGAGCATGTGTCATTGACTTTGGAGGTTCTTGGTATCAGTTCTTGCCATTAGCTGAGTTCGCCTGCAACAACAGCTATCAGTCGAGCATTTAGATGGCTCCCTATGAGGCACTATATGGTAGGCGGTGTCGGTCGCCGGTTGGGTGGTTTGAACCGGGAGAGGATCGATTGCTGGGTAGAGAGTTAGTGCAGGATGCCTTAGATAAGGTAAAGATCATTCAGGATAGACTTTGTACAGCTCAGTCCAGGCAGAAGAGTTGTGCCAACCGCAGAGTTCCTAACTTGGCATTCATGGTCGGAGAATAGGTGTTGCTTCGAGTGTCGCCCATGAAGGGCGTGATAAGATTCAGAAAGAAGGGCAAGTTAAGCCCTAGGTACATTGGTCCGTTTGAGATCCTTAATAGAGTGGTGGAGGTCGCTTACAGACATGCGTTGCTGCCGAATTTATTAGCCATGAATCCAGTGTTTCATGTGTCTATGCTTCGAAAGTATCACGGCGATCCAGCCCATGTGTTAGACTTCAGCAGTGTCCAGTTGGACAAGGATTTAACCTATGAGGAGGAGCTGGTAGCCATATTAGACCAGCAGGTTCGTCAGTTGAGATCGAAGAGTTATCCTTTGGTTTGTGTTCCGTGGAGAGGTCAGCCTGCCGAGGCAGCTACCTGGGAGTCTGAGTCTGATATGCGGAGCCGATATCCCCATCTTTTCCCCGATTCAGGTACTTTTCTATGTCCGTTCAAGGATGAATGTTTGTTTTAGAGGTGGAGAACGTGATGACCTAAAAGGTCATCCGTTGTTTTATAAGTCA
Organism: Nicotiana knightiana; assembly: GCA_005239525.1. NCBI lineage: Eukaryota > Viridiplantae > Streptophyta > Magnoliopsida > Solanales > Solanaceae > Nicotiana > Nicotiana knightiana. The sequence goes on from ML393587.1 coordinate 22,344, forward strand.
AAACTGTGTTCCGAGGCCTTGAAACCTTATTTTATCTCACCTCGTTTTGCATGCACAGCCCGGGTGTATATCCGGGAAGCTTTTATAAGAAAAACTGAGAAAAATGCTAATTTTGCCTTTAAAATTTACTTTGGTCAACATTTTGGGTAAACGGACCCGGACCCATGATTTGATGGTCCCCGAGGGTCCGTAGGAAAAGATGGGACTTGGGCGTATGCCCGGAATTGAATTTCGAGGTCCCGAGCCCGAGAAATGAATTTTTGAAAGAATTTGCTTTTCTGAAAATATAAGAGATTTTAGAAATTTGGTTATATTTGAAATTTATGGTATCGGGCCCGCATTTTGGTTCCGGAGCCCGGTACAGGTTCAATATGATATTTGAGTTGTGTTTGTAAAATTTGGTTAGAAACGAAGGTCGTTTGACGTGATTCGGACCCGTAGTTGCGAAATTTGATACGTTGGAAGTTTTGAAAATTTTCTTTGATTTCTATGCTAAATTCCTTGTTTAATATGTTATTTTGGCGATTTGATCTCACGAGTAAGTCCGTAGGATATTTTTGAGGTTGTGTGCATGTTTGGTTTGGAGCCCCGAGGGCTCGGGTGAGTTTCAGATAGGCGTCAGAGTGATTATAACTTAGAAAGTCTGTTGTTGTGGGCTGTACCTGGTATCTGAGTTTCTACACGATGCGAACGCGTGGTAACCCACGCGAGCGCAATGCATAAACGAGGAGGGGGGCTGGTATACTATGCGAACGCATAGACTGGCTCGCGAACGCACAGCCGGGCAAGGCCAAACCTGTGCGAACGCGGCTAGTCCAGAACGAACGCACTACTTAGGAGGGGAACTGGGGGGATGGGTAGCCTTAACCCTGTGCGAACGCGGCTCATAGCTCGTGAACGCATAGGCTAGGGAAGTCAAACCTATGCGAACGCGGCCCAGGGCACGCGAACGCAATGAACAAATGCCCAGTCTTTTAAAAACAGTAACAAAAATGAGACTTCTTCAAAATATCATAACTCTTTCACAAAAACTCGAACTTGGGCGATTTTTGAAGAGTGATTCACCACAAAACCATAGGTATGTGTTCTTAGACTCATTTTTCTTCAACTTCCATTAACACCCATTAGATTTCTAGGCCTAAATCATGTTCTTAAGGGTAGAAAATTGGGGATTTGGGTAGAGTTAGGGCTTTTTGAATAATTGGAATTTAGACCTCATTTTGGAGTCGGATTCCGGAACTAATTACATATTCAGGCTCGTGGGTGAATGGGTGATCGGATTTTGGTCCAAACCTCGTGTTTTGACCAAGCGGGTCCGGGGTCAATTTTTCACTTTTTGGGAAGAATGATATAAAACCTATAATTACGTGTTGGGATTGAATTGTTTAGTATTTATTGATATTATTAAGTTAAATATGTCTAGATACAAGTGATTTGGAGTCAAATTCAAAAGGAAAACGGTAATCGAAGCTTGAGTTTGGTCATGGAATTCGAGGTAAGTGTTTGGCTTAACCTTAGCTTGAGGGAATATGTGTTGTGTCCTATTTGCTATGTGTAAGTATCGTGTTCAACGTATAGGTAAGGTGAAGAGTACCTATACGTTGGTGTCAAGCATGCCCGTGAGTCGAATATTGTGATTTATGTGGTTTTTCGTTAAGTAATACTTGAGTTTCACTTTATAGTTATCCATGTTGGTGGAAATTCCTTGATATTGAATAGTGTTGAGTATTAGTTTCAATTGAAGATTTTTATGTGAAGTTATGTACTAAGTGAGGTTGGATATAGATGTTTTCCCTTGCCGGGATGGTATTGGTTCCACTGTTGACTCCCTTACCGAGACGTTATGGTTTTATTTCTGTTTACTCCGTTATTTTTCCTTGTTGGATTGCTGTCATTTGAGGTGTTTGGGTGACGAAGTGTGTGAAAGCACGAAGGGTGATGCCATGCGTGAGATTTTGAATGAATGTTAATACACGAAGGGTGATACCGTGTCGATATTATGATTTTTAAAGCACGAAGGGTGATGGCGTGCCATGATATGAGTGATAATGCATGAAGGATAATGTTGTGCCATGATATTGTGAGGTAAAATCACGAAGGGTGATGCCGTGCTGAATATATTGATTCTGATGGTGAGGACGAGAGTAAAAGCATGAAGGTTGATGTCGTGCACTTGTTTTCGTATTACTATTTCTGTTGCTTAAGTCGACATCTAAATTGTGCTTTATCTCGTTATTTCCATCATTTGATACTTCCTCCCCTCAACATGTTCTCCTTTCCTTTATTCTTAACTGCTTATTTCTCGTTGTTATTATTTTCTCCGTATACTATTAAAATGCACAGTTGACTTGGTTGTCGTGTCCTAGCCTCGTCACTACTTCGCCGAGGTTAGGCTCGACACTTACTCAGTGCATGGGGTCGGTTGTACTGATGCTACACTCTGCACTTTTGTGCAGATCCTGGTACAGGAACCGACGGACCTTAGAGCGAGGAGGCTGCCTTCAGTCCACGTGGAGACACCAAGGTGGACCTGCAGGCGACCGCAGGCCTTGGCGTCCCCTTCTACTTCATTGGTATTCTGTTCTAGTTATTCCAGAAACAGATGTATTTACTTTTGTTCAAACCCCTTATTTGTAGTATTCGTAGATAGTCCTTGAAGTTCTGACACCAAAATTCTAGGTTTAGTATTATAAATTTCGAGATGTTAATTGGTCAAGTTATTAGACTTTGCTTCATTTTGTATATTCATTTCTGTTGGTTTTGTATTTCACTGTTATCTGATAATAATAAAGAACAAGGTAAATTAAGCTTTCACGTTGGCTTGCCTAGCGGGTTCAATGTTAGGCACCATCACGGTCCCGACAGTGGGAAACTCAGATTGTGACACATACTTGAAGGAATAGTGGAAGATGTGCTAGTTCGGGTGGAAAAATTTGTGTTCCCGATGGACTTTATGGTGGTTAATATGGAAGAGAATAGGGAAGTCCCTCTGATTCTAGGGAGACCCTTCTTCGCTACCGGTAGAGCGATTCTCAACATTCAAGCAAGGCAACTATGCTAAGAGTGGGGGAAGAAAGGGTGATCTTTAAGATGTAAGGAACAATAAAGGACCTAAAAGAACTAGCTGGAGAGAGTAAGCGTGATAAGTGTGGGGTGTAACCAAAGAAGGACGAGAAGAATCACTCAGCATGGATGTGTGCATTGGATTGGGTGTGCAAAGGAGATCCCGACTTTGATTCAGACACCGACTGAATGAATCAGGAGAGTTTCCTTTACCTCTTGCTTTATATTTGTGTGGCACGGGGACATGCCACAATTTAAAGTGTGGGGTGGGGATGTAAATATTTACATGTATGTTCGTTTGAAAAAAAAAAAAATTTACTTTTTCCGACGGTGGAATTCCGCGATTGTCTTCTTGAGTGATTAAAATTGAAGAAAAAAATATTTTATTTTTCCTAGTTAGTGTAACAATTTCTCCTTGGTTTTTCTTTATACCGCGATTATTTTCTAAGAGTTTTGTTTGAATCAGGTGTAGTTAGTTTTTCTTTTGTTATGAAATTTGAAGTCTTGTGCTATGGTGTTAAATAGAGATAACTGCTCTCGACTTTGTTGTTCCTTGAGAGTAGTGAGTGCCTTAGTTGTGACGCCTAGGCTCAGTTCTTGACTCATGCATTGTAGTGCCTTAAATTGTTTGATTTTGACTTTGTAACTACTTTGACTAGAGAGCCGGGATAGATCCGGTCATGAGTGAGTTATGTGCCAACGTATGTGTGAGACTTTGTTGATATTCTGCACATGTCAATTGATGTCGATAACTTGCCCCGTATGTTTGCAAAGTAAAATAATAGTCTTGTTCAGTATAGGAAGTGATATAGGCATTTCTTTATTGAGCCAATTATATGTTTATGACCAGCCTAAGTAATGTGTATCTTATTTAGCCAATTTGAGCCTATAATCCTATTTCTTTGGCAACCACACTACAAGCCTCACTTGTTTGTTGAATTGATCATTTGTTTTAACCTTTTACCTCTCTTGAGCACTTGAATTTGTAATGAACTTGTTAAAAGCTAAGTAGAGGTATAATTGGATTTTGAGTGGAACTGAGAAAAAAGGAGAAAGGTGCGATGTTTGAGAAAAAATGTGAGAGCCTCTTGTAGGAAATTGAAAAGAAAAAAAGTTAGTTTGCTTGGAAAAAAAATCAGAACTTAGAAAAGAAAAAAAGAAGTTATGCATGTATTATAAGAGAAAAAATGATTCCGGGCTAGTGGTAGTTCTCATCTTGTTTGTGCTTAAAGATATTGGGAGCTTGATGCTATTATGTATAAAGGTTGGGGTTTGGTTCAACACAAGTGTGGGATTTAAATTGTTAATGTACATGTATTAAAGTTCTTAGGAAGGTGTAGTCATTATATCCAATCTTACCTGTCCCGCAACCAACATTACAACCAAAATAAACTCCTATTTGATCTTTGACTGAATGAGCTCAACTAGTAGAGTACTACACTACGGGAAAGCCTATGTCACGACCCAAAAATCACAGGTCATGATGGCACCTAACTTGACCTGCTAGGTAAGTCAATTAACAAAAAGAAACAAACTAAATAAACTTATAGAAAATTTAATTAGGATTTATCTGAAATGTTACAAACTCTTCCCAAGAACTGGTAGTACGACTCATGAGCTTCTAAGACTTAGAATATACAAAACTAGTATAAATTAATACACATTCTATTTGAAAACTACATGAACATATTAATAATGTCTAACACTACCAAGGACAAGTAGCAGCTTCTATAGAGAATGCACGAACATCTTCTGAGTCAGCTCCCGACTTCTTCAGCAGCTCCGCTCCAATAGTCTGCACAGAGTGTATAGAAGTGCAGTATCAATACAACCGACCCCATGTACTGGTAAGTATCTTGACTAACCCCATCGAAGTAGTGACGAGATTTTTAGTTAAAAGATACTCATTAATAAACACTATAATGTAAACTTGTAATAGAACCAAACGGCAGAATAATAGAATAGAGTACCCAATGCGACTGTAAGGAAATAGAAGAGTATCAGAAAGAATCACAATTTAACAGTTTCCAACATCTCAACCGGCCCTTTCCTTAGAACGAAAGCCCATGAACCACAACAATCACCTCATATACTTTCTTAGGGTGATAAAGTACTCAAGACATCAAGTCTAACGGCACGGCAACACCCTTCGTGCATTTATCTCATCCTCACCATATATGTGTAAAACAATACCAACCAAATGATAGAAATACCGACAATAGAAATGAGAAGGAAGGGAATATGCAAGCATGGATAATACACGAGAATGTACAGAAGAACATCAGTAATAGACTAAACAGAGAGCACGAAGATAATGACCACAATTAGGAAAAAGGGGTCATAATTTCAATTAACTAGCATGATGGAGGTCTAAGTACAATACATCAAGCAAGAAGGAAACACATGATCTTCACAAGTTAACATGTAAGGACATGAAGGACTAGCATGGTGGAAGACTTACACTATGGTACAACAGGATAGCTACAACATAAGTATAATAATAAAATCAGGAAATAGGCATGGGATATATAAGTTAAGCAAGTAAAAGACATGGAAAACACAACAAAAATTGAGATAGAGGTCAAGTACAGGACAATAACAACATATCACACAAAATTTATAATGGCGACAATGACAAATCAAGGTAAAGGAGGAAATGTATACATGTAAAACGGATATCACATCATATTTGTGATGACCCGACCGGTCGTTTCGGGAATTTAAGCTCCGTTCGGTGGTGTAAAGTCATAAACAACTTCACATTGTGTATATCAACCTGTGTATATGGTTAGTTTCAGTTACCGGATAATCCGGAGTCGAATTAGGGGAGGATTTGCAAATTTTGAAGCTTAAGTGAAGGGAGTTGACCAAAGGATTGGCTTTTGGGTAAACGACCTTGGAATGAGTTTTGGTTAATGCCAACATCTTCGTATGATGATTTTGGACTTAGGCACGCGTCCGGAATTGGTTTTGGAGGTCCGCAGAGTGATTCGAGGTAATTTGGCGAAAGTTAGAATTTTGGCGATTTCGGCCGATAGGTGAAATTTTGATATCGGGTTCGAAATGGAATTCCGGCAGTTGAAATAGGTTCGTAATGTCATTTGTGACGTGTGTGTAAAATTTCAGGTCATTCGGACGTGGTTTGGCAAGTTTCGGCATCGTTGGCGTATTTTTGAAGTTTAGAAGTTCTTAGGCTTGAATCCGAGGTTGATTCGGTGTTTTGCTGTTGTTTTGGATTTTTTGAAGGTTCGATTGAGTTCGTGTGATGATATGTGACCTATTGGTGTAATTGGTTAAGGTCCTGAGAGGCTCGGGATGATTTAAGATGGTTAACGGGAAGTTTAAAGTTTGGAAAAGGCAGTTGGTGCTGCTGTTCTGTTGAGGCTGCACCTGTGGATGGGAAACTGCAGGTGCGAGTCTCGCCGGTGCGAAAATAGTGCGCAGGTGCGAGCTGGGGTGGACTGGGCAGCCTTCACAGGTGAGGATCTTTGGGGCGCAGGTGCGGTCCCGTGAGAGCGATCTTTGGGCCGCAGGTGCGGACTGGAGCGCAGGTGCAGTTAGAGTTTCACACCTGTGATCTCGCAGGTGCGGTTAAGTTAGTCGCAGGTGCGGAAGGCCTGGCAGATTCATATAAACGAGGGTTAACCATTTTTCTTCATATTTTGAACTTTGAACTTCGGTTTGGAGAGCGATTTTTGGGGATTTTCAAGATAATCGAATGGGTAAGTGTTCTTCCACCATAATTAATCATACTTCATGAATTAGTTCTTGTTTTCATCATTTAATTTGTGCTTTGGGTTGAAGAAACTTGGGTTTTGAAAGAAAATTTCTAAATTGAAAATTCATGATTTGAATGACCAATTGTCATCGGAATTTGATAAATTTAGTATGGGTGAACTCGTATCGGAATGGGTAATCGGAATTGGTAAAATTTGTCGGGTTTCGAGGTGCGGGCCCGGGGGTCGACTTTTTGGGTCGATTTTTATAACTTAGTAAAGATTGAAACTTTATCGTTTTGAATAGTCCCTTATATGTTTTATGTGCATTTTGAAGTCTTTTTAGTTGATTTGAGCCGTCTGGAGGTCTTTCCGCCCGAGAAGTTGATTTTCAAGTACCGGTTGTCGTCTTTGAGGTAAGTATCTTGCCTAATCTTGTGTGAGGGAACTACCCCTTAGTATTTGAGTCTTCTATGTTGATTGTAACCCGTGTACGCGAGGTGACGAGTGCGTACTCAGAATTATTTGCAAATAGGTTGGCCTTTTAGGATTCTTAGGTCCCTATATCTCCGGAGTATGAAGTGGTAGCTATTTTGGTTGAGTTTCTTATTACTAGCTTCATCCTCCTCTGTTAGAATTAGATTTCCTTGACTTCGATTCCTCTTGTTGATTATTTGATCATAATTTGACTTAGCTGAATATTTTCCCTCTTCTATCACTATGCTAATATTTCTTCACAAATTTCCTAATTGATTAGAATTAGTATCATCGAGTCGTATAATTGTTTATCAGGAATTGAAATACCTATAGTTTTGTGTCAAGCATGACCGTGAGTCGTATATGATGATTTACATGATTCACCTTAAATGTTACTTAGGTATAGTTAGCCATCACTCGTATTGGCGGTGTTTCCTTGGTGCCTCTTAATATTGAATATTTGCTTAAGCTGAGTTTATTCCGTGAAACAAACTGTTAGGCGAGATTGGTTATAGCTGTTTCCCTTGCCGGGATGATTGGTTCTCTAATTATTGACTTGAGTATTGTGAATTGTTGCTAAAATTTTTAGGTTTTCTCCTCGTTACTTTGCTTCTTTGATACTTAGTTTCTCCCTTAAGTGACTTCTGCTTATTGGTGAGTTTTGCCACTATTTTGATTGAAGTTCTCGTGTTGAACTTATTGTCGCACCTTGAAATGCATTGCATACTTATATTGGGATTGCGGGCTATGACCTGAGACTTTCCCTTGTATTGCATTGCATACTTATATTGGGACTCCGGGCTATGACTTGAGACTTTCCGTTGNGGGTTGAGATTTTGATTACTAGTTTCATCCTCCTCTAGTTGAATTAGATTTCCTTGAATCCGATTCCTTTTTGTTGATTATTTGATCTTAATTTGACTTAGCTGAATATTTTCCCTCTTCTATCACTATACTAAAATTTCTTCACGAACTGCTTAATTGATTAGAATTAGTATCATCGAGTCGTATAATTTCTTCACGAACTGCGGGCTATGACTTGTGACTTTTCGTTGCATTGCATTGCATATTTATATTGGGACTGCGGGCTATGACCTGAGACTTTCCCTTGCATTGCATTGCATATTTATATTGGGACTGCGGTCTATGACCTCAGACTTTCCCTTGCATTGCATTGCATATTTACATTGGGACTGCGGGCTATGACCTAAGACTTTCCCTTGTATTGCATTTCATATTTTCATTGGGACTGCGGGCTATGACATGAGACTTTCCATTGCATTGCATTGCATATTTACATTGGGACTGCGGGCTATGACCTAAGACTTTCCCTTGTATTGCATTTCATATTTTCATTGGGACTGCGGGCTATGACATGAGACTTTCCATTGCATTGCATTGCATATTTACATTGGGACTGCGGGCCGAGACCTGAGACTTTCCCCTGTATTGCATTGCATGATTTTCTATTGAGTTACAGACTGAGTTCTGGTGCTTTATCATTGAGGAGATTGGGATTGAAAAGTATACATGTATGCACATATACTTATTTTGACATGTATAGCTGAAAGGCGATTATCTCCGAGATGAGTAGTTCCGACGGACTCCTATTTAGAAAAGTACATTTGAATAAATGATATTTGAACGAGAAGTATTGGGAGAGTATATTTTAATACAACGTATTTTTAAGGGAACTATGTTCTGACGAATTCTTTTATAAAAATGTATACATATACATTCAGAAAAAAATATATTTCAAAGAAGATTTTTCCTATATCTTGAAAAGGTTATATTTTCAAAAGTTTTCGATATAAGCTCACGTTTTAAAGGTTTTTACTCGAAGATTTGACTGGTTTCTATTGAGCCTACTTGCTACTGCTTGATGTGAGTAAATTGATGTGGTGCTGAGTTTGAGTGTTTTATGGTATTGTGATTTTCGACTTTGGCTCGCGTGCTTTCCTTTCCTCTTTGTGTATTTCTATCATGCTATTTCGTTGCTTTAATTACTGCACTTCCGTCCGCTTATTATTTTCCTACCGCTAATTATATTCGAAGATTTTAGATAAATATTTTGTTTCGGTCATTTCTGCTATGTCTTTTATCTATTAGACCCGTGGGTGTCCGGACTAGTCCTCGTCACTACTTCACCGAGGTTAGTCTTGATACTTACTGGGCACTGCTGTGGTGTGCTCATACTACACTTCTACACATTTTTGTGTGCAGCTTCAAGTTATGGTTGTTGGTAGCTGCGCAGATCGTTGTTGAGGAGACTCAAGGTAACCTACTGCTGCGTTCGCAGGCTTCAGAGTCACTTTCTTGTTTTATTTCTATTCAACTGTACTTACTTATTCCTAGACAGTTGTATTAAGATTTGATAGAAAGATTTCGTAGAGCTTTTGACTTGTACTACCGGTTTTGGAAAAGTTTATTCATTCTTTTGAGATTTTATATCGAGATTGCTTGCCTTCTTTTATTATTGTTGTTATTCAGTAACTGTTAGGCTTACCTAGTCCCCAAGACTAGGTGCCATCACGATACCCAACGGAGGGAATTTTGGGTCGTGACAATAATACATGCCCCTCATCCTTACTTGCTCGGAAACAACCTTCGTGCCATGACCTCACAATATTAAAAGCATAACAATATAAATGAAATGGCACGGCATCACCCTTCGTGCTTTATACTCTTTCCTCACATGGTAATGTATATGAAATGGCACAGTATCACCCTTCGTGCCTTACACTCTTTCCTCGCATGATAATGTATATGAAATGGCACGGCATCATCCTTCGTGCTTTACACTCTTCCTCACATGATAATGTATATGAAATGGCACAGCATTACCCTTCGTGCTTTACATTCTTCCTTGCATGATAATGATATAAGCAATGACACGACATCACCCTTCGTGCTTTACACTCTTCCTCACATGATAATGAATATAAACAATGGCACGACATCACCCTTCGTGCTTTACACTCTTCCTCACCAAGCATATGAATAACAATAAAATGGCAAGGCAGGAAGTGTAAATAACATCGAGAAGAGTGTTCAAACGAATAATCCAACATATTTCAATCACTGAATTTCTAAGCCATCAATGATTCAATAAGCCCTCAAGGGCCGTACAATTCAAGTACTTCCACAAATTTCACATTTTATCAGTAACACAAGTATATAATCCAGCACCTCAAATATCAACCGTAGCAAGGTAGCAGTGATTACGCATAGAGATGAACCAAACTAGACACATCAATGTATTCTCAGAATTCTATCAAATTTGATCAAGTGATATTAGGCTAAGTATTGATTACTAACATTTTATACTACGTTCTTAATATCGGCAAAACATGTAAGGCATGAATTAAGGAAATTACAAAATTCTACAAAACACAATTAGAGCACAGTTTACCCCCGAGCATGGTTAAACCCGGCACATACATATATGCTCGTCACCTAATATATGTATCATCCCCACATGTGGCAAACAATAGAAATTAGGAGGAAAAATTCCCTCAATAAATCTAGGCAAAACACTTACCTCGAAGAAGTCAATTACAATACCGAGCAAGCCAAGCGATGCTCCAAAAATGCCATCACGTGCATAGTGACCTCCAAACATCTCATAACTAGCCAAAAGCAACTCAAATACATCAGTTAAAGCCCAAGAAAATAATTCCAAATGATAAAGATTGAATCCTAAATCAAATCCCAAATCTGGCCAAAAATCACACTCGGGCCCATGCCTCGGAACCCGATAAAACTCACAAAATCCGACAACCCATTCAATTACAAGTTCAACCATACTAGTTTCACTCAATTACGACTCCAAATCGATGTTCAAAACTCAAAAATTC